>CAOLHI010005713.1:0-95944 GCA_948474755.1 Ctenosaura bakeri
CTGCCTTTCACCCCCACTTGACCCCTAAGCGAGGTCACGTGGCCGCGGAGTGATTGGCGTGGCCGCCAGGCGGGGAGAAAAAAACCGGCGCGCGGGGCCCCCCGGCGGTTAAGAGCCGTTGGGAGGGCGGGGCGCCGCGGACCCCCCCCCCGGGGGTTCTGGGCGAGCGGCCGGAGGGTGGACAGGAGGGGGGGGCTGCGGGTGGCGGGGCCCTTTTTTTCTTTCTTTCTTTTTCCTGTCAGGCGAGAGGGAAAGGGGGGGGAGGAGGAGAGGGGAGGGGGGCGCCGCCCTTCTGGGCCCCTCCGCTCGGCTGGAGAAGGTGGGCGCCGCGGGGGTCGGCCTCCCCCTCAGACACGGGCGGCCCAGAAAACGGAGGAGGCTGTATATTGCACAAGTCATGAAAGCGTCCCTAGGAAGTGAAAAATGATACGCCTGTAGGTTTAAGTGGAAATAACTGAGATATATCTATAGATTTAAGTGGAAAAAACTGAGATACACCTATGTAGGTTTAAGGAGAAGTAACTAAAATACACCTGAGTAGATTTAAGTGGAAATAACTGAGATATATCTATAGATTTAAGTGGAAAAAACTGAGATACACCTATGTAGGTTTAAGGAGAAGTAACTAAGATACACCTGAGTAGATTTAAGTGGAAATAACTGAGATATATCTATAGATTTAAGTGGAAAAAACTGAGATACACCTATGTAGGTTTAAGGAGAAGTAACTAAGATACACCTGGGAGATTTAAGTGGAAATAACTGAGAAATCATAGATTTAAGTGGAAAAAACTGAGATACACCTATGTAGGTTTAAGGAGAAGTAACTAAGTACACCTAGGGAGATTTAAGTGGAAATAACTGAGATATATCTATAGATTTAAGTGGAAAAAACTGAGATACACATGTAGGTTTAAGGAGAAATAACTAAGATACACCTGAGTAGATTTAAGTGGAAATAACTGAGATATATCTATAGATTTAAGTGGAAAAAACTGAGATACACCTATGTAGGTTTAGAGGAGAAGTAACTAAGATACACCTGAGTAGATTTAAGTGGAAATAGCTGGTACTTCTATAGATTTTAAGTGGAAAAAACTGAGATACACCTATGTAGGTTTAGGGGGAGTAACTAAGTACACCTGCCGTAGATTTAAGTGGAAATAACTGAGATATATCTATAGATTTAAGTGGAAAAAACTGAGATACACCTATAGGTTTAAGGAGAAGTAACTAGATACACCTGAGTGATTTAAGTGGAAATAACTGAGATATATCTATAGATTTAAGTGGAAAAACTGAGATACACCTATGTAGGTTTAAGGAGAAGTAACTAAGATACACCTGAGTAGATTTAAGTGGAAATAACTGAGATATATCTATAGATTTAAGTGGAAAAAACTGAGATACACCTATGTAGGTTTAAGGAGAAGTAACTAAGATACACCTGAGTAGATTTAAGTGGAAATAACTGAGATATATCTATAGATTTAAGTGGAAAAAACTGAGATACACCTATGTAGGTTTAAGGAGAAGTAACTAAGATACACCTGAGTAGATTTAAGTGGAAATAACTGAGATATATCTATAGATTTAAGTGGAAAAAACTGAGATACACCTATGTAGGTTTAAGGAGAAGTAACTAAGATACACCTGAGTAGATTTAAGTGGAAATAACTGAGATATATCTATAGATTTAAGTGGAAAAAACTGAGATACACCTATGTAGGTTTAAGGAGAAGTAACTAAGATACACCTGAGTAGATTTAAGTGGAAATAACTGAGATATATCTATAGATTTAAGTGGAAAAAACTGAGATACACCTATGTAGGTTTAAGGAGAAGTAACTAAGATACACCTGAGTAGATTTAAGTGGAAATAACTGAGATATATCTATAGATTTAAGTGGAAAAAACTGAGATACACCTATGTAGGTTTAAGGAGAAGTAACTAAGATACACCTGAGTAGATTTAAGTGGAAATAACTGAGATATATCTATAGATTTAAGTGGAAAAAACTGAGATACACCTATGTAGGTTTAAGGAGAAGTAACTAAGATACACCTGAGTAGATTTAAGTGGAAATAACTGAGATATATCTATAGATTTAAGTGGAAAAAACTGAGATACACCTATGTAGGTTTAAGGAGAAGTAACTAAGATACACCTGAGTAGATTTAAGTGGAAATAACTGAGATATATCTATAGATTTAAGTGGAAAAAACTGAGATACACCTATGTAGGTTTAAGGAGAAGTAACTAAGATACACCTGAGTAGATTTAAGTGGAAATAACTGAGATATATCTATAGATTTAAGTGGAAAAAACTGAGATACACCTATGTAGGTTTAAGGAGAAGTAACTAAGATACACCTGAGTAGATTTAAGTGGAAATAACTGAGATATATCTATAGATTTAAGTGGAAAAAACTGAGATACACCTATGTAGGTTTAAGGAGAAGTAACTAAGATACACCTGAGTAGATTTAAGTGGAAATAACTGAGATATATCTATAGATTTAAGTGGAAAAAACTGAGATACACCTATGTAGGTTTAAGGAGAAGTAACTAAGATACACCTGAGTAGATTTAAGTGGAAATAACTGAGATATATCTATAGATTTAAGTGGAAAAAACTGAGATACACCTATGTAGGTTTAAGGAGAAGTAACTAAGATACACCTGAGTAGATTTAAGTGGAAATAACTGAGATATATCTATAGATTTAAGTGGAAAAAACTGAGATACACCTATGTAGGTTTAAGGAGAAGTAACTAAGATACACCTGAGTAGATTTAAGTGGAAATAACTGAGATATATCTATAGATTTAAGTGGAAAAAACTGAGATACACCTACGTAGGTTTAAGGAGAAGTAACTTTCGCTCTTGTTTTCCGCAGCTGTATTCCTGTCTATGGGACGGCCCTGCCCCTCCCTCTAAGGACAGACTCAATGCACTTGTTCTAAGGAGCTCCTATAAATCCTTGAAACCAGCAATTATGAAATCATTTTCCTTTCTCCTCAAAAAAAAAAAAAAACCTATCAAGGGTTTCCAATCTTTGAAAAATGTCTGTCATGGTTTTCCCCTATTCAGACCCGATGATTTGTCCGCTTCCACCAACTCCCTCAGTTTCAACAGCCGTCCTCCCGCCGCCGGGATTTCTGGCTTCTTCCCTTTCCCTCCTCCTTGTCCTGAACAGGATCTCGGCTTCAAGAGCTTTGAGCAGCTGGGCATCGACTGCGCCAAGGAGGGCCTCCGAGGCTTCTTCAATGGGATTGTCTTCAAGGAGGAGGAGGAGGAGGAGCAGGGAAGGGCAGCCCCCACCCTCACTGGCAGAACTGCAGGGCCTTCGCTTGGAGCTGGAACGGCTCCTTCTCTCTCTCTCTCTCTCTCTCTGTGAATTTAGTGGAGAGCTGCCTTGTTTTCTATTTGCTATTGTGATTTCATTTGCTTGTGGTTTGGAGCCATTTCTTTTTGCACTACAGGTTATAGCGCAATCATTCCACTTTCAACCTCCTCTGGAATCCTGGGGCCAGCCGGCCCCTCCTGAAACTGCAAACCCCAGGATTCCAGAGGAGGTTGAAAGTGGAACCATCGCGCTATAACGGACTAGTGCGGAAATGGCCCTCCTGCAGAAAGAGAGCAGGGATGGCGCCACCTTGGTTTCCTACGGCAGGGAGTTCCACAGCCCGGGGAGCCACTGCAAAGAAGGCTCTGTTGTGTGTCCTCCCCAAACATACCTGTGTAGATGGTATATAAAAACTGCCTTGATGAAAGAATACAAGTGAGATACTTTACATGAATCATTTTCTTAATAAAAAGATGGGCATCTTCACGAGATACTCAAAGCAAAAAAGGGAAGGACAAAGGAAAACTCTGAACTGACAGTTTACGTGAAATACCCAGGGTACTTCCGCTTCCCCATTCAGTGTCAGTCTACGTATATCCTGCTGATGTCAGTCGTTGTGCAGGGTAGAGAAAGCACTTGTGATGCTAAACAGAGACAGCAGTGAACCAGACAAAACAAGGTTCGTATGGCTAAAGGTTTGCAGTAATCAGATACAACTAGACTAGTGGAAGAACAAGTTCTTTCTGTGTTTGAGTCCCCCTTCCCCACATGTCCTAAAAAAAAATGGATCTTAAAAATGTAAAATAATAATCTGAAATGGGGTATGGGGGAAAGCCAAAATCAAACAAAACAATGCCTCTCTCTCAGTCGCTCTCAGTGCTTGCTTACCCTTTTAGCTTTTGTATGTATGGGTGTGTCTTGAGCATATCGTGATGGGGCGTCAGATAAATAGACTTCCACATCGTCAGGCACTTCTTCAAGAAAGTTTGAAGGAACCAGACCTTTCTGGCCATTCAGCTCCCCCTATAATACAGGGTGGAAGGAGAATAAGAAAGCAATAATGATTGTTCGAATGAGGTTTTGGGGGGGCGGGGAGACAACACTAATAAAGTATGGCCTGGACCCACCCCTTCCCAGCAAGGTGGAGCCTCCTTTCACAGGCGCAGCCCACCTGGGGCCACTGAGGGGGAAGTAAAATTAACAAGCGGGGGGAACGATGGAGAATTTCACACAAACGGGGGAAATTCACCCACCTCTTCCCTTCCCGCCTCCCTCCCCTTGGTGGACCCTCCAGCGGCCAGAGAGGCCCACCTGGAATAACAGGCAGCACTTGGAGGGTGGAAAGGAAGAAGCAGGGAGGGCAAGAGGGGATCTCAAAGCCCCAAGTCCCACATGACGCCCCCTATGTAGGTGGCCCTGACCCCCATTTCCTGGAAGGAGGATCCTCTGTAGGCAGGAACAGTCTACCAGGGGCTGCTGGCGTATATAAGTCAGACTTGGTGCTGAAATGAAATTAAGAATTGATGGGAGATGATGGAGAATTTCCACAACCTGGGGGAAATCCATCCTCCCTGCTCTCATCCCCTGGTGGAACCTCCAGCATCTGGAGAAGTCTACCTGGAAAAACCGGGCAGCATTTGGCGGGTGGAAAGGAAGAAGGGCAGAAGGCCAAGGGGGTCCCGAGGCTCCAAGGACCCCGTGTCCAGCTGGCCTTCCCCCACCCTTGTCCAGGGATGTAAATCTCCCGCCAACAGGAGTCTACCTGGGGAAGCTGGGCTGAAGAATCGGGTTTGGTGCAGAGGTGAAACTGGGAAGCGGCCCTCTCTCAGCCTCAGAGGAAGGCAAGGGGGAACCCCTCTCAAAAAAGTTTGCCAAAACTTTTTTTTTTTTTGCAGCATGTTTAAATATTTGAAGGGATGTTATGTAGAGGAGGGAGTGGGCTTGTTTTCCGCTGCTCCAGAGACCAGGACAAGGAGCAACGGATTCAAGGTGCAGGAAGGGAGATTCCACCTGGACCTCAGGAAGAACTTCCTGACAGTCAGGGCTGTCCCGCCTTGGAATCTGCTGCTGCCTCCCTGGCGTGTGGTGGGGTCTCCTCCTTCCTTGGAGGTCTCTAAGCAGAGGCTGGAGGGCCACCTGTCCAAGGGAGGGCTTGGATGGGGGTTCCTGCATGGCTGAAGGGGGGGTGGACTGGATGGCCCCTGGGGGTCTCTTCCAACTCTCCATTTCTGTGATTCCGTGAAGAAATTAACGGGGGGGGTCTTTAAGGGGAGGGCCTGAGAGCCATCAGGGGACAGCACTTCGACCCTCGGGCTCCGACTCCTTTGAATCCTTACAGCCTTTCCTGGGGGAAAGAAAGAAAGAAAGACCTCCCCCCTCCCCCTCCCTGGGCTCCCCTCCCCTCCCCCTCTGCCCTCCTCTCTCTCCTTCCGGCCTCTGAAGTTCAGGGGGTCCCCGGGAAGGCTGTGGGGGCCGAGAGAGAGAGAGAGAGAGAAGGGGGCAACGTCGGGTCTCCTTTGCTCCCCCCTCCTCCTCGCTCCTCCTCCTCCTCCAGCCCCGCCTCAGGAGAGCCGCCCCCGGTCCTCCGAAGAGCAGCGAGCGCGGCTCCCTAGAGAGGCAGGAAGGGAGGGCGGCTGAGGCGGGGGAAGGAGGCTCAAAGAGTGGTGCACTTCCCTTCCCTCACTTCCGGGGCGGGGCGCTCTTTCCTAAGCGGAGAGGGAAGGCCCTGCGCGGAGGAGGGGGCGGCGGCGAGGTAATGGGGGTGCGTGGTGACCCCCAAACGCCCTCCAGGGCGGGAGGGCGGGAAGAGGGACCCCATTTCGGGATCGGGAGGGAAGGGGGGCCGCGAGGGGGGAGCAAGGAGCCCCCCAGAAAGGGCTCCGTGGGGCTCCTCCTCCTCTCCCCTCTTGGGGGTCTCTGCGGGGCCCAGGGAATATTTGGGGGCGGGGGAAGGACAGCCGCGGCCGGAGCGAGTGGGGAGGGGCGGCGTTTGGCTCCGGGCCCAGGTTGGGGCGGGTGGCTGTCTTGGGGACTATTATGGGATGGCAGGAGGCCAAAGGGTCCCCGGATGGCAGGGAAGGGGGGCGCTAAAGAAGGGGGTGGCGGAAGAGGCGCTTCGGAGAGGAGGGAGAGGCTGGGATTATGGGGGGAGAGAGAAGACCCCCCTCCAGCCTCCCCAGTCCCGGAAAGGGGGGCGGAGGGGGCTCCTAGGTCTCCTGGAGGGAAGGGAGGAGGAAGGAGGGGCCGGGGCCCCCAATCCTGGGAAGGGGGAGTTTGAGAGGCCTGAGGGAGGCGGAGGAGGGGGTGGCAGAGGGGGTCCCCTAAATGCAAAGGCCTCCCCCTACCCTGGAAACGCTGCCCTGCTTGGAGGCTTCCCTCCCTCCCCCCTCCCCCCTCCCCCTCCCCCGGCGATGGTGGGGAGGACCCTTCCTCTGAGTCTTTCAAGGGGAGGAGGGAGGCAGGGAGGGAGGCAGGAGGGGAGGGGAGGCGGAAGGGACCCTGTTCCCCTTGCGCTTCCTTGTCCAGCCACCCACAGCTCTAGGGCTGGGCTGCAGCTTCAGGGAGAGGAGCCTCCATTTTGAAAACGCTTTGCAAAGTAAGGATGTAACATAGGAGACCCTTCAGTAGAGTTAAGACTGACAGGAAAAGAGGAAGCGCGCCCTGGAAGTGGATGGGAGCCCAAAGGCTGAGCTGGCCAGACCTGGTGGAGCCTGTTAAGAAGAGAGTCTCTTGGGGGTCTCTCAGTCGTAGGGTCCCCCTGGGTTGAAGGCAACCGGACAGCACCGAGCAGCAAGAGAAGGTTCTTCTGTTGGGATCCTGAAGCTTGGGGGCCAGGTGGGCCTTTATTTCTCTGGTCCAAGTGGTTCTGCCTGGGATCCTCTTCCAAGGCCCTGCCAGGGATGCAGATGGAAGATCCCCAGAATGGAGAGAGAGAGAGACTGAGACTGCAAGCTCAGCTTCGGAGAGAGAGAGAGGAAGTGTTAATATGGAGAAAGGGCAAAAGCCCCAAACTCTGTCCCCTTTTCCAGAGGAAGAAGGCGGGTGGGGGTCCTTTTAATTTCCTTGGTGAGGAAGAGAAGGTAGAAGCAGGGAAAGAGGTTAAAAGGGAAAAATAAGAGGAGAGACTCCCGAAATGTCCTCTTTTAGTGGGAGAAAAAGCTAGAAATTTTTGCCCCTTTGGGTGCCATGGCTTTGGAGGGGGGAGGCTGAAGCTTCTAATGGAAAGAGGGAGGCTGGGAAGGGAGTTATGGAGTGGGGGGCTGGATAAAGGAAGCCTCCCCCACCCCAAAGAGGCAGCTGTGAGGTCCCCCCTGGGTGTCTCCCTGGGCCAGATTTTGGGGGGCTGTTCAGAGGGGAGGATATAGTTGCTGGCTGGATGGGAGATATTTGGCTCTGGGCCAGGCTTATGGTCTTTATGGAGTGGGGGGCTATTATGGGATGCCAATTTTAATTCACAGTTTCTTATTTAATTCCGTTCACGTATTTATTTATCTTCATTGCTTACTTGTTACTTCCAACCTAACCTCAGTCACCAAGAAATTTCCTTATTACTGATTAATATCCACTTTCCTTGTACCCACTTCATGTATTGTAACTCCAGGTTGCAAATTTACATCCCAGTCATTTAACTTTTTCCTTCTTCTTGCCGCTTCTATCACAGCTGTCTCCTTCTTTTTTATGCTTTTTTGCTGATCTTCTTATTTCTGACACTGGTTAGAACTTCACAGAATAATATTGCCCAGTTTCTTTATATTTTGTGTGATCAGTCTTAATTTTTAGGTGCTTTGTGCATTGAAAAGCCCAAGTTAATCACATTTCTTTCACTGATAGTTTTTAAAAAGAGGGTGGCAGCACTTCTACATATCTGCTGTCCTGCTCGTGGTTCCTGACAGTCGGTCACTCTGGGTCCCCCAGATTAGGAGGGATAGGATAGGATGAGAATTCAAAATGGCCTTAACAAATTAGAGAGCAGGGGCAAAACTAACAAAATGGATTTCAACAGGGAGAAATGTAAGGTGCTAAACTAGGCCAGAATAAACAAAACAGACAGATAAAAGATGGGTGACATCTAGCTTAATGATAATATATAAGAAAGGGATCTAGGAGTCTTGGTAGAACACAAGCTGAACATGAGACAAGAATGTGATGCAGCAGCTCAAGAAGGCCAAGGTGATTCTCGGTTGCATCAATAGGAGTATAGAGTCTGGGTCAAGGGAAGCGGTGGTCCCACTCTGTTCCTTCTGTGCAGTCAGTATCTCCAGTGTGGTTTGTTTTAGAAACATTAGGCAGGGACTGCACTGGAGGGGTAAAGAGGAGCAGGAAAGACTCTTTCTGACCTGGGAGAGATTGAAAAGATTCACATGAAGCAAGAAAGTCTTCTTCTTCCAAGCCTGATCACATGGAGTGTTTTGGCCATACTGGGGCCGGTCAGGATCCGGGAGGGCTGCCGTTTCACGATTTACTCTAGTGCTCTCCATGGAGACAGGCCTTCCTCTGAGGTGAGATGTTAGTAAGGAGGGAATATAGAAAGGAAATGGTTTGTGCAACATGGGCTACCTACTCTGCTGGCCGTATTTCACGATTTCTTCCTTTACAAATGTTGGATTATTGTGTTAACACTTCACTGGCGAGTGATCTGTTTCTGGGCAGAATTCAAAGTGCTGGTTGTGACCTTTAAAGCCCTATTTGGTGCAAGGCCGTATCTCTCTGTGTCTGAATTTTAAGATCTTTGGAGGAAGGCTTTCCCTCAGTCTCACCGCCATCACAGGGACGTTTAGTGAGGACGTGGGTGAGCCCTCTCAGTGGCTGGCCTCAGGTGACGGAATTCCCTTTTCTGGGAGGCTTGGTTGGTACCTTCTCTCCTTTCCTTTCCTTCCTTCGTCTTATAATTTATGTGGCAAAAAAAAATTAATGGGGTGGTTTTTTCCCCTATTTCATTTTCTAATCTGTTTTTATCCTTTCTTCTTCTTGTTGTGGACATTCAGGTCGTTTCTGGCTTAAGGCAACTCTATCACAGAGGGTTTTTTTTGTTAAGCTTTTTTGAGGGGGGGTCATCTTTGCCTTCCTCAGTGGCTGAGAGAGTGTGACTTTCCAAAGGTCGCCTAGTAGGTTCCATGGCTGAGCAGGGATTCAAACCCTGGTCTCCATAGTTGTACTCCAGTGCTCAGACTATTATGCTTTGTTTTATGCTTGTGTTCTTAACGGAACTATCATTTAATTATGTTTCAGCTTTTTTGTGAATAATTGTTTAAACTGTATTACTCTGGTTTTAAAATGTTTGTACACTCAGTTTGTAGCAACAGAAGCAAGCTGAAGGCAAAGGAGGAAAGTGAGAGGAGGAGAGAAACTGGGGCATTTTAAAAGCAGGTGAAAATGTGGGACAATAGAGGATTAACTTGGATTCTCCCAGCCAAATTGGGACAGTTGGAGAGCATGGTGTGTGTGGTGTTATTACCTTCCCATCGTTCTTGTGGGATTTCTCATGGGAGAAGTAAGAACTTGGGGTGTAGATGCAGTTTGGCTCTTGTTTTGTTTTTCTTGTATTATTTTTACATTAGTCTTCTTTAACATTAAACCAAGGATCTCTGCTTTGGGACATTAACAAAATCTGCCTGAGAAGTAGGAGAGGGAATCAGGGGATTCACAAGACTGATCTGGGTGTAAGTGGAGATTCCACCTGAACCTCAGAAGGAGGAACTTCCTGACGTTCGGAGCTGTCCGGCAGTGGAATCTGCTGCCTCGGAGTGTAGTGGAATCTCCTTCCTTGGAGGTTTTTAAGCAGAGGCTGGATGGCCATCTGTCGGGAGTGCTTTGAGGGTGTTCCTGCATGGCAGGGGGTTGGACTGGATGGCCCCTGGGGTCTCTTCTGTGATTCTTCACCCAGCCCATTACCTCCTCCAAGCAGTCATTCAGAGGAAATGTACTATCCTCAGCTGTTTTTGAAGGCATGGATAAATATACTGGGGTGTCATCAGCATGCTGATAGGACCCCCACCCCACACCTCCAGATGATCTCTCCAAAGGTTTCACGTAGATGGGAAGAAAGCATCGGGGACAGAATGGCACCTTGTGGTATGCCATATAAAAGCTCTTTTTTGAGGAGCACCTATCCCCAAGCACCACCATCTGGAACCTGCCTGAGAGGTGGGACCGGAACCACTGCAACACAGTGCTTCTGATTCCCAAAACCTCCCCCAGCTGTTTCCAAAGGATACCACGGTCGATGGTATTGATTCCCACTGTTGATAAGACAGAGAGATCTGGTCTTCCCCTAAAAGGGGGGCCTCTTCTCCTTCTTGCTTCCTTCCCATCCCACAGGCACATTTTGTTGCTTCCGAGGCTCTCTTCTTGCAGAAAAGGGAGGCAGTGGGACAAAGGAGGACTGCAAATATGTTCCAGGGATAGGAAGGAGGAAGAGCACCCCCCCACTTTAGGACCAAGACCGGAGAGTCTTCTGGAGGGCCTGGTGGGGGGAGGGTGACTGGTGTGGACGCAAAAGTTCCCCTTTCCCTCCCCCTAAAAAGGCATCTTTGTGGCTTCAGCTGCTTCAACCTCCTCTCCCCTCTCCGTTGCGTGGAGACATTGGGGAGGCGTTCAAAGGAGAGAATATCTTTGCTGGTCACTTGGATCGGGGGGTATTTGGCTGTTGCCTGGCTTGGGGGGTCCTCGTAGGGCGTGAGAAGGGGTGAGGGTTATTATGAGATGCCAGAAAGCATGGGCAGCCATGAGTGGCAGGGAATGGAGTTTGAAAATGGGTGGAGAGAACAAGGGTGAGGTGGAGGAGGAGAGAGTTTCTGCCTGTGAGGAATTGTGGGAGGGGAAGACCCCCCGACTCTATTCCTGGAAACAGGGGGATGAAGGAAACTCTTGAAGGATTTTTGTAGGAGAGGGAGAAGAAAAGAGGCTGCTGCAGGGAAGAGAAAGAGGAGGCAGACGAAGTGTTCATTCTCCTCCCCCTGGGGGGGGCATGTGAGGCTCTGAGGCTGGCATGATCTGGGGAACAGAATGGGGTTTCAGGTTAAATATAAAGCCACCCCCCAAAAAATTGCTTTGAAGATCCTTTTATCTCCCTTCCTTCTCCTGGCAGGGCTTTCTTAGGAACAGGGTGGGGGAAGGGGGGAGGTCCTTTTTTTGGTCTTTTCACCTCATTCCCATTTTGTCCTCCCGGAAGACGATAGCTTCCCCACTTCTAACAATCTCTGCTGACACATATAGATCTGGGACTGGGCTGCAGTTTAAAGGAGGAGAGCCCTCACGTTAAAAGACTTTATGAAATAAAAATACAGAACAGTGACCCCCAAGGAAACAGCCCTGGGGATTTGAAGGTTGGGACCTGGAGTGTTTTCTGTAGGGGGAGATTCTGGGTTGGGTGTTCCTTGAGTGAAAGAAAGGAAACTCCCTTCTTTTCTCACCAATCCCTAAAGGAAATAGGCTTCTCCAGCTGTGAGACCTCCTCTTGCCTTTTAGGGGGTCTCTGTGGGACTGTGGTATTTGGGAGGGCTCTGGGGGTGTTTCTTGGGCTGTGTGGAGGGTTGGGGGGCACTGTTGAAGGATGTCGGAAAGCCCGAGCAGCCTTCAATGCCAAGGAATGGAATTTTAAAAGGGGGAGAGTATAGAGCAAGGTGGAAGTGGAGGAGGAGGTGGGGAAATTGGGTTGGGAAACTCCCACCTCATTATTCCCAGGAAGGCTGGGTAGAGTGGATCTTAGTTTTCTTGGTGGGGAAAAGGGAAGAGGCTGCTCTAGGTAGGATGCACAAGAGGGAAGGGAGAAGCCAGACCCCAAGCGTTGAGGGGAAGTGTGAGAGGCCTGAGGCAGGGATGCGTGGAGGGGCATTATCTACATGCTTAGAGGATCCCCTGTCCTTTGAGGATGAGGTGAAAGTGGGACTGGGCCTCCCTTCTCCCAGGTTGGGATGGCAGTTTTCAGTACGATAAGGCGCCCTGTCTTTACCACACAGCTTTGCCTCCCCGCTTACAACACCACCTTTGTGTAAAAGGATGGGGTTTTCAATGCCACTTAATAATTTTATGGTAACGTGTTTTCTGTGTTCTCTCTATACAAAAAGAAAAACCACCAGAACCCACCTCAGAATTGATGCTGTAAGTGGTCACTTGGACTAGATGACCACTAGAAGTGTTTTATATTGAGATATGTCTGTAAACCTTGCATACATTCTGTGGTTGTTCATAGTTAGATATCGATTGCAGTCAAAATGTTCATGTGGCAGAGTGTCTATTCTGTTAATATATATTTACACAGAATGGATAAATCGTTCTTATTAGCAAAGGATGTACTATTTTCAATTTTTTTACAATATAATTTACAGATAGTATACAAAGAATTAACAGACAGTATGTGTCAAGAACTGATTGAGACATGCAGAGATAAACACGCGAAAGCAAGATTTATTCTTGAGCTCAAGCAGAGTACAAGTGACGTTAGTGATTCAAACTGAGAAGATTCCCAGAGGCAGTAGATTATAACGCTTTCCCTCCTTCCCACAGAACCCATTAAGGCTGACCTTGTGTCTCCAACTCCTAAGCGGTTCCTAGGAGACTCTCTGCAGAGAAAGTAGGTGTTTGGGGAACGGTATGCTCTGGAAAGCTGATACAATGGGCAGTGGCAGGAAAGCAGGCTGACTACGTAAACTACATGCTAACAGCATCAAACTACTACATGTCCCATCTGTAATATCTTCCCACATCCATTATGGAGGGAAACTTCGACATTATGTAAACCGTAAACATGGACAGTAATGATTATGAGATGCCAGATTTTCCCAGAGGAAAGAGCAGAGGAGAGCTGGGTCTGTGAAGACATCCTAGACCAGGTGTGTTTTACAGGCTTGTTTTTGCTGTGCTTGTGGGGCTGTGCTTGTTTTTGCTGTGCTTGTGGGGCTGTTCTTTGCTTGCTATTGTTTGCTTGCTATTGTCCTGGCCGTGGGCTCTGCCTGATCACACGGTCTGACTAACAAGGGGGAGGAGGTAGCTAGAGGGAGGAGCTTTATTAGGAGCTACCAACGGCAAGCGCCTTCGGCGCGCGCACTTGAACTCCTTTACTTCAATCGTCCAAACTTTAACCTTTGACAATCAATAGAGCTAACACAGCTTATACAGCTGAAATTCAAATAGAAAGCCCAATTATTCTTTTTTGAGCTTCTCCTGTACTACTCTCTGTAGTTTCAAGGATGGAAGGTGAGGGAGCTGCTGCAGTCACCTGTAACACTTGTGGCATGTTCCTTTTCTTGCCACAAGATGTTCTTGGATACACCTGCACCAAGTGCAAGCTGGTCACCTTCTTGGAGGACAAGGTTCGCCAGCTGGAGGCACGAATTTCAGATCTCCACCTTATTAGGGAAGGGGAGGAGTTTTTGGATAGGGAAGAGAAGACCTACCGGAAATCCAAATACACGGAGGAGCTGCCAGATCAGGAAGCCAGTACACTGCGCCAGGAAACGGAGGCTTGGGCGAATGTCACACGGAGGAGTAAAAGGACCGAAAAGGTAACAGAGACTCTTAACCTACGCAATCGCTTTGATGTACTTGGACTTACAGACAATGAGGAGCACTACGCAGAGGGAACAGTATACCAACAAGAAAGAATCCAACTTCGGCAACAGGAACTAGATCAACGCTCCCAGCCTCAACAGAATGCTCAGCCAGTCCTAGTAAAACACGCTTATCGAGGAGCCCAGGGGAAGCCTCAGAAGAGGCGAGTTCTGGGTGTAGGGGACTCTTTGCTAAGAGGAACTGAAACAGCAATCTGCAAAATGAACAAACTCAATCGAGAGGTCTGTTGTCTTCCTGGGGCCAGGATCAACCACATAACAGAGAGGCTAACCAGGCTAGTCAAACCCACTGACTATAAGCCCCTCATTTTGGTTCATGTCGGAACCAATGACACTGCGAGGAGCAGCTTTTACCACATTGCAAAGGACTACGAGCGTATGGGGACGAAGCTCAAGGACCTTGGTGCGCAGGTGGTCATTTCGTCTCTCCTTCCTGTTCAAGGATACGGTGCACGTAGGGAAAGGGCAATAGTAGAGGTCAACAACTGGCTCCACACATGGTGCCGCCAACAACGGTTTGGGTTTTTGGAACATGGCCTGAATTTCCATGAACGTGGGCTTCTGGCGAGGGATGGGCTGCACCTCACAAAACTTGGCAGGAATGTTTTTGCAAACAGTCTCGCAAGGAAGATTAAGAGGTCTTTAAACTAAGTTCCACTGGGGAGGGAGACAATATTATTCAGGGCAAGGACTCAGAGAACACAGGGGGAAAAGGCCCAAATGATACTGGACAAGTAGTACAAGCGGCCAATGGCGGGAGGACTAGAAACAATAGTACAGGACTTGCAGGAAGGGCCCAGGGACTTAAGTGTCTCTACACTAACGCAAGGAGTATGGGAAACAAGCAGGATGAGCTTGTACTCCTAGTACAAGAAAATAAATACGATTTGATAGGCATCACTGAGACCTGGTGGGATGAGTCTCATGCTTGGAATATAGGAATAGAGGAGTATAGCATATTTTGTAAAAATAGACCAAACAAGAAAGGAGGAGGAGTAGCCTTGTATGTCAAGGATGTTTTCACCTGTGAAGAGATCCGGGACTTAAACCCAGGAAGCCAGGTCGAGAGCATTTGGGTAAGAATTAAGGCAGCGAGAAACAAGAGGGATATTCTGGTGCAGGTTTACTACAGGCCTCCAACCCAGGCTGAGGACTTGGATGACGCCTTCCTCAACCAAATGACTGCATATTCAAAGAGGAGAGATACAGTAATAATAGGAGATTTCAATTACCCGGATATATGCTGGCAGTCAAACTCTGCCAAGACAGCAAGGTCCAGCAAGTTTCTCGCTTGTGTTGCAGACAACTTCATGGTCCAGAAGGTGGAAGAGGCCACAAGGGGATCCAATACTCTAGATCTGACCCTGACCAACAGGGATGACCTTGTGAATGAGGTAGAAGTGGTTGGATCTTTAGGGGGGAGTGACCATGCCCTGTTGGAATTTAGCATTCAGTGGGAAGGAGAAGATAAGTGTAGCCAGACACTCATCTTAGATTTTAAAAAAGCAGACTTCTGTAAACTTAGGGAGCTGCTGGCTGGAATTCCGTGGTCAGGAATAGTGAAAGGGAAAGGAGTTCAGGAGGCCTGGGAGTTCCTTAAAAAGGAGATACTGAAGGCAGAGTTTAAAACTGTGCCAATAAGGAGGAAAAATGGAAGGCATCTGAAGAAACGAGGATGGTTGACTAAAGAACTCTCAGCTGAGCTAAGAGTCAAGAGAAACATGTATAGGAAATGGAAGAAGGGGGAAACCACCAAAGAAGAATTTAAGCAAGTAGCCAGGAGATGTAGGGAGGAGGTCAGAAAGGCTGAAGCACAGAACGAACTTAGGGTGGCCAGAGACATTAAAAACAACAAAAAAGGTTTTTTTAAATATGTCCGCAGCAAAAGGAAAAAGAAGGAGACAGTAGGGTTGCTGCGCAGAGAAGATGGCGAACTACTCACAGGGGGAGAGAAAAGGCAGAACTACTTAACACCTTCTTTACCTCCGTTTTTCCCCAGAAGGATACAAGCACTCAACCTGGCGGTTGGGGAGCAGGGGAGGAAGCAGAGGAAATGAGGTACGTAATAGGTAGAGAGATGGTACAGGACTACCTGGCCACACTGGATGAATTCAAGTCTCCAGGGCCAGATGAATTGCATCCTAGGATATTAAAAGAGCTGGCAGAGGTCATTTCGGAACCGCTTGCTGTAATCTTTGAGAAATCTTGGAGGACAGGAGAAGTTCCAGCAGACTGGAAGAGAGCAAATGTTATCCCCATCTTGAAGAAGGGAAAAAAAGAGGACCCAAATAATTATCGCCCAGTCAGCCTGACATCAGTACCCGGAAAGATCCTGGAGCAGATCATTAAGCAGTCAGTTTCTAATCATTTAGAAAGCAATGCGGTAATCACGAGAAGTCAACACGGATTTCTCAAAAATAAGTCATGCCAGACTAATCTTATCTCTTTTTATGATAGAGTTACTAGCTTGATAGATGAAGGGAATGCTGTGGATGTAGCATACCTAGATTTCAGTAAGGCCTTCGACAAAGTTCCCCATGACATTCTTGCCAAGAAGCTAGTAAAATGTGGGCTGGACAGGGCTACTGTTAGTTGGATTTGTAATTGGTTGACCGACCAAACCCAAAGGGTGATCACGGATGGCTGCTTTTCATCCTGGAGAGAAGCGACTAGTGGGGGGCCAGAGGGTTCTGTCCTGGGCCCAGTGCTGTTCAATATTTTTATCAGTGACTTGGATGAAGGAATAGAGGGCATGCTCATCAAATTTGCAGATGATACCAAATTGGGAGGGGTTGCTAATACGCCAGAGGACAGGATCAAAATTCAAAATGACCTGGATAGATTGGAGAGCTGGGCCAAGGCGAACAAAATGAAATTCAACAGAGAGAAATGTAAGGTCCTACACTTAGGCAGAAAAAATGGAATACAGAAATATAGGATGGGGGACACGTGGCTGGATAGCAGTGCGTGTGAAAGGGATCCAGGAGTCTTCATAGACCACAAGCTGAACATGAGTCAGCATTGTGATGCGGCAGCCAAGAAAGCCAATGCAATTCTCAGCTGCATCAATAGGAGTATGGTGTCTAGATCGAGAGAGGTACTGGTGCCACTCTACTCTGCTCTGGTTAGACCCCATCTTGAATACTGTGTCCAGTTCTGGGCACCCCAATTCAAGAAGGATATTGACAAGCTGGAGCAAGTCCAGAGGAGGGCGACCAAAATGATGAGAGGCCTGGAAGCCATGAAGCCCTATGAGGATAGACTTAGAGAGCTGGGTATGTTTAGTCTACAAAAGAGAAGATTATGAGGGGACATGATAGCCATGTTTAAGTATTTGAAGGGATGCCACGTAGAGGAAGGAGAGGGCTTGTTTTCTGCTGCTCCGGAGAACAGGACAAGGAGCAATGGATTCAAGTGGCAGGAAAGGAGATTCCATCTGAAACTCAGAAAGAACTTCCTGACAGTCAGGGCTGTCCGGCAGTGGTCCCTTTCAACTCTACATTTCTATGATTCTATGATAATAGTGAACAAAATCTGCTTTTAAATCTGCTTTAAATTGTAAAGAAAATGGACTGTTCTGCAGGATTCTATAAAGGGTCAATGTAACTTGTGGTTCTCTCTCTTAGTCCACAAGCTATCCTGGTTGCCGTCACCATAAATCTGCAAAAAGCATGTTGCTGCCCGATTTACAGCCTCATTGTCAGGTGGTGTTTGTAGTCAATTATGAAAGCATGCAAAATCTATGCTGCTGTACAGTTTGAAGTCTCATACTCAGAAACAAACACAAGACGAACAGCTGAGGAATGTCAGAACATTTTGCAAAAACTTCTCCAGTTGTTATTAATGTTGCTATTCTGTTCAAAAAAATATACGGCAAAATATCTAGGAAATGAATTAGGTAATGCAAGACTGAGTGTGGAGGTTGTTTGGCAGAGAAACTCTCAAGAAACAGCTGAGGTTTAGGTGTCCATTAAGAACATGTGGAATAGTTTTTCCTAATCTGAAAGCTCAAATATCTTCTCTCCTTAAAACAGGGCTTTCCGAATGGTGTGCACATTAGTGTGTCACCTACAATCTTGGAAATAGATGTTCTTATTTACAAAACCTGTATTTTTGAAACTATATGGAAGGTTTTCATGAGAGATGTTGTGTCCCCGTACACTTTGTCACTATAATTACTGGATGTGTCTTTATCTCTTATAAGGGTTTAGTTTAACTTCCAGTTTGCTAGTAAAGCTGAATTACTGTGTTGCAAAATGATGCACGTCCAAAAAGTGTGTCACCCACAGGAGAAGTTTGGAAAGCTCTGCCTTGAAAGAACAGGACTGAAGTCAAGACCAGGGTGGATTTGTGGCTCTTCTGAAACACAAAATATACAGGAGATCATTTGATGTTTTACAGTTCATAGAATGGTGTATCTCGTGCCCCAGTCCTTATTTGACTCTTATGCTCTGTTAGTCTTGCCCTGAGACATCTGGATATTTGCCCAACGTGCATCTTATACCAAGGGCAAATAACTACGCAATAACACGGTATACAACTCAGCCAAACAGCGTTTACAAAGATAAAGGGTTACATTTTTTTACAGAACTATAATCATGAAGTAGCTGCAGGTGAAGGTTGATACATTTCCTCAATGTTTCTAAACGATACAACAGGTAACAACTCCCTGCTCAGAAACAACTGAGTAACAGGTTTGGCCTTTGCTAGAAGACACAAATATTACATCACAGCCCTTTGGCTAAACTCCCACCGCAGGCTGAGCCCCCGATCTACGTCACACTCTCTGTCCAGATTTTGCCAATAAGGTTCGATTCCTCCTCTGTCTTTCTCTGGGCTTCCACGGAGAACTAAGCTTCCCAACCCAGCTACGCTCTCTGGCTGACGGAGGGACCCGACTCCCTTGCTGGGCTCTGAGGGAAGGAAGGAGCACCCACAGGGGCTTGGCCTTATATGACTTTTCCTGTCCGTCAAAGCCCCTCCCACACACTACTGGGCTAGGTTTCCCTCCTGAGGTGCTATTCTGGTTGCCTGGCAACCATGCTTCCGGTTGCACTGGCACTTCAGATAGCCACACTCCCAGGACTTCATGGCAGGAGAACATCCTTATCATATTTGCGAACAATACAAATCTGGGAAGGGTGGCTAATGTTACCCTGCTTGCTTAGGACACCTTTAAGAGGATTCCCAAAACTGTCAAAATCGTCTCTTGTGGGGAAAAATTAGCTCTGAGCACTGCTTTAGCCATGCAAAGAGGGCAGGGTAGTTAGGATCTTTAACCCAATGTTTACGGGGTCAGGCCCAGTCAGAAATCAAACAAGTTGTTGAAGTTTAAGTATTTTATTGACATTGATGTTAAAGTTCATACAATCATTCAGCTGCACTCACTCCAACAAGCATACAAGACTATAGAGAGTTAGAAAGAGGTGAAAATTAAGAGAGAGAGAGAGACGTAAGGGTTTGATTTAATACTGTACCAATCCAGAAGTCTTCAGCTGGGAGAAAACGATCTCAGCCATGCCTAGTTATAGAGCTGACCCATGTCCCGGGAAACCAGATGGCTGCAGTTTTTGTTAAGATGGATTTCAGCTTTTGTAGTTCAAAGAAAATACAGCCAAACATCCTTGTAGTTTCCTGCAAGATGAGTATCTCATCCAGAGATGCACACCTCAAAGTGTCAAATTCCAGGCTGTTTGCATTGTTTATTTGTTCCCAGAGAGTTATTGTCTCCATTCAAGTGCCGTTTGAGCCATTTGCAAGATTTACCCAGGATGATCTCTCTCCATAGCCACTGCCTACGTTTCGATCCAGTATATCTCTGTTGCTCACTGTGTTTGATATAAAATAATTAGGATCCTCACAACATAGCTTTTAGGTGTGTTAGGGGGCTTACACTAATATATTGGAAAATAGGAAGAGATTTCAAAAGGATAAACTAGAAAATTGCTTTGAAATTAATAAAATCTAATTCAGCAGGGACAAATACAAAGTTTGGGACTGAGACTGTTTTGGTTGCCTTGGTGGATGACCTGTGCTGGCAACTAGATGGGGGGGCGTGTCCCTCTTGGTTCTGCTGAACCTTTTGGCCGCTTTCTGTATCATTGGCCATAGTATCCTTCTGGGTCACTTTGTGAGGATGGGACTTGGGGGTACTGTTTTACAGAGGTGTCATTCCTTCCTGGAGGACCAAGCCCAGAAAGTTGTGCAGGGAGACTCCTGTTGAACCCCTTGTCCTTTGGCCTGTGGAGTGCCTCAGGGTTCTGTCCCACATGCTATTTCACATCTCCGTGAAACCGCTGGGATAGATTGTCTGGAGTTTTGGGATTTGGTGCCATCAGTGTGCAGAAGACACCCAACTTTCTTCTTCGTGGTCTCTGTGCCTCACACATTAGGAGCTTTTGCGCCTGCGCGATAGCGTTCGGAAACTTCTAGAGCTTGTTGGCTTGGCGGGAACCCCTCCCCCACGCCGGTACTGTGCATGCTCCTCCCGCCGAGCAACGGTCTATCCTCAGTTCTTTTTTCTCCACCATAGCGTACGGAAGGTTCTTTAGCTTGTTCCTCGCTATCTCTTCAGCTTGGCTGTTTTTCCTCTCGGTTTTTGGACTATTTTGGACTGTTTCTTCACCTGTCTCTCAGATTTCCCCTTGGACTTGGTAAATTCGGACTTCTCCGCATTTCTTTTTACTCCATCAGTCATCTTATGTCTGCGCTGTTTAAGAATTGCGTTTCGTGTGGGCGTAAGGTCGCTCTTTCCAATGGCCATAAGGAGTGCCTCTTCTGCTTGGGCGAGACCCACAACACTCGGACTTGCCCAAGCTGCCGAGAGTTCACTGCCCAGACTCTTCGGAACAGGTCTTCAAGACTAAAATCTTTTTGTTGGGAGCAGTCTTTGAAAGCAATAGAGGAGACCAGTCATTCCAAGATGACCAACAAGGGGGCGACCGCATCATCGACGGTATCGGCGGCTGCCGTCCGTCTACTTCGTCGGCATCTGGCTCGGTGCCGGCGTCGAGACGCCCATCGCGGCGCTACCGAGGATCCCGCACCTGTCGGTGGCTGCCAAATCAGCGAAAGGATCCTCGACAGCGAAGAAGGCTGAGGCTCCGGCCAAAGAAACGCCTGAAAAGAAACACCCTGCTCCGGATGGAAACAAGGGAAAGGAGAAGGAGAAGGACAAGAAAAAAAAGAGGAAGGAGAGGAAGCGCTCCCCGGCTGGGAAACTCCATCTCCCTACTCCACCTCTGACTCTTGAGCCTTCGAAAGGGCGAAGCGAGCCTGCTGATCTCTTGGACGACGAGATCGAGGACGTTCCCAAGAACGCTCGGACTCACCGGTTGAGGAACCTCCAACCCTGTTGGAGGAACAACACCATCGCCCTTAGAGCCATCGCAGGTCGGCTGACCTGCCGCAGAAAGCATCCCGGCATGTCTCTGCGTCACCGGAACGGCGCTCCCTCTTGGCTAGATCTCGGTCACGCTCCTCGGAGCTGCCGCAAAGATCGCCGCCTCCACAGGAGACAAGACAGGAACAATCCCGCTCTTCTGCCTCCCGGTACACCTCGCCGTCCTACATGGCAAGGTACGCCAGGGAATTGGAGTGGCGAGAGTGCCCAGCGTCCTCCGATCACACTCTCCATCGTACCAGGATCGGTACCACCGTGATCCAAGACGCTGGGAGACCTTCCGGAGGTCCCGGTCACCTCACCAAGAACACCGGCAGTCTCGGTCTCGCTCACTGGAGAGAGGGAGCGTTGGTACCGAAGATACCAAAGCCGCTCACCTGCTGATCGCCGTCGTGCTGAACGGTCCTTCAGCCGCTCTCCCTCTACACGGTATCATAGAGCGAGAGAGCCTTCACCTCGATACCGCGCGGTATCACCGCCACCCAGGTCCACTGCAACACGCTCTGTGGAGTCTGTGGTGACCAAACAGGCTACGACTGCAACGGCCTGCCAGACAACACCTGTCACCACAAAAAAGGTAAAGTCAGTGGTCGCACCGCCTAAACGGGACGCCCCACGGTCACCGCTACTGCCGCAGACAAGACCACAACAGCGCAACCTGCAACCATGCGGAAGCAGCCAGAACGGGAGCAGTGAGACGAGTCACCTAGCTCCGAATCCTATGACTCCAGCGTCGAATCGGAGGTTTCGGTTGCTGCCTCGCAGGAGTCTCCCCCTCTTGGGTTTGGAGAACCGGTTCCCGATTCAGCACCGGAGGATGTACAACAGTTCTCCGCGATGCTTCTTCGGATGGCCACCACCTTAGGCCTTAAGATCGCAGATGCGGAGCCGGAGGATGACGACCCGGTCTTCTCCATGGTGGAAGAAGGCTACCTGCTACCGCCCCGCTGCCTCTTCTCCCTCGCATTGAGAAGATTGTGAAGTCCGCGTGGGAAAAGCCAGCATCGGCGCAACCGATACCACAGAGGCTTGAACACCTTTACAGGGTGCAGAAGGATAATGCCGGGTATCTCTTCAACCACCCTGTACCAAACTCTGCGGTCGTCGAGTCTGCCCAAACAAAAGAGACCGGCAGACAACATACCACCCCACCGGACAAGGAAGGCCGCAAGCTCGATGTCTATGCCAGGAGGTTCTACTCCGCCGCCTCCCTGCACATATGCCTGGCAGCATACCTGTGCAAGGTCCTCGAGCGTCTGTCCCCAGCCATAGAATCGGTGCCCGAAGCATCCGCCAGGCTACCACCATGATCTTTAATGAGGCAGTGGCTATCTCTCGGCAGCAGATCGTCTCCCCTCGACACGCTCTGGAGATCGCATCCAGGGTCATGGCTGGATCTATTGACTTGCGTCGCCATGCATGTTTACGACCTTCTGATATACAGGAGGACACCCGAAGGAGAATTGAAGACCTTCCCTTAGATGGTGAAGGCCTGTTCAGGGCTTCTACGGACGAGGCATTGGAGAATCTGGTTAAAGCAAGGCTGACGTCGAAAAAGATCGGCCTTCACCAAACCTCGCAGGCACGCAGGCCTCCCAGTTATCACCAGTCGTGGAGAAGGTTGTCGACCTCCTCGTTCCAACGATCTGCCCAGTCTGGCCGCTCAAGACCTTCCTCGGGGTCGTCAGCAAAACGTCCCTTCAGGCGGCGCCCAACCTCTTCCAAGAAGTCCTTCTCGGACACTAAATCGAGGTTTTGACCGGTTCGTGGGCCGCCTCAACAACCTCTCTTCAGCCTTCCACCAGCCCTCGGAGACCGACCGACCTTAGCTCGACACCTGTTGGAGTGGCAACATGTCACTACGGACTCTTGGGTGCTTTCCATCGTCCATCTTGGCTACGCCGTCGAGTTTCAAGATATTCCGCCTCGAAGCGTTTACTACTCCACTCGGGCAAGCTCGGTCCTCCTGGAAGAGATCCAGTCCCTGCTCCAGAAAGGAGCAATCGAACAGCTCCCGTCGAAAGCCAGCGCTACCGGCTTCTTCTCCCGGTACTTCACGGTACCAAAACCCGACGGTTCCCTTCGACCAATTCTCGACCTCAGAGGGGTGAACAAGTACATCCGCCCAAGAAGTTCAAAATGGTCACGCTACCGTCGATCTTGCCCTTTCTCCATCGAGGGGACTGGTTCGCCAACATCGATCTCCGAGACGCCTACTTCCACATCGGCATTTGCCCGCAGCACAGACGATACCTCCGCTTCAGAGTCGACGACACTTGCTACCAGTACAAGGTGCTGCCGTTCGGACTCTCGACCGCGCCCAGGGTCTTCACCAAATGCATGACCCCGGTAGTATCATTCCTGCGGACGAAGGGCACCTCTGTGTACCCTTACCTGGATGATTGGCTGTTGGTGGTGTCCTGCAGACAAAGACTTTACCACGACGTCCACATGACTCTGACACTCCTTACCCATCTTGGGCTACAGATCAACCCGAAGAAGTCTCACCTCGAGCCGGCAAGGACGTTGGACTTTATCGGGGCCACTCTGGATTCTATGTCCGCCAGGGCGTACCTACCAGAGACCTGGGCACAGACCTTGATTCAGGCAGCCGTTCACGCATACGCGGCTTCCACTTTATTGGCGAGGAGAATCCAGCACCTGCTGGGCTACATGGCCTCCACAACCGCGGTCACTTATCTCGCAAGACTGAGAGGAAGACCTCTTCAGCACTGGTTCGTCCGCACATTCGATCTCCTGAGAGACGAACAGAGCATCCGACTACAGCTGCCAGAGGAAAGTCCGCTCATCCCTCCGATGGTGGCACTCACGCGACAACCTGTTGTCAGGAATGCCCTTCCGACAGCCAACACCAAAGGTGATAGTAACGACCGACGCCTCTCTACGGATGGGGAGCCCACTGCGGCGATCTCAAGATCTGCGACAGATGGGGCGGCGACGAGACGGCTCTCCACATCAACGCCCTTGAGCTGCTAGCCATCTCGAAAGCACTGCGAGCGTTCCGCCACGTTGTCGCCGGTTGCACAGTCCTAGTCCTGACAGACAACATGACTGCTGTCTGTTACGTGAACAGACAAGGAGGGACTCATTCCACAACTCTACTGAACATCGCCCTCGACCGTTGGGACTGGTGCGTTCGCCTTCAAATACATCCCGTAGCTGTTCACCTGGCCAGGCAGGAGAACACTACTGCAGACGCCCTCAGCAGGGACACCTCTTCCCATCACGAATGGTCCCTCTCCGGAGAGGCGTTCAGCCTGATTCGACACCGCTGGGGCGAACCAATGATCGACCTCTTCGCGACCAGGGAAAACGCGAAGTGCAGCCGATTCTGTTCGAGAGCAGACCACGATTGAGCCTCCATCGGGGACGCCTTCCAATTTCCGTGGACCGGGGAACTCCTGTACGCGTTCCCGCCGTTCCCGCTACTCAGCCGGACGATATCGAAAATCCTAGCCGACCGTGCCGACGCGATCCTGGTGGCCCCGTATTGGCCGAGGCAGCATTGGTTTACACCCTTGCTACGAGCCGAGCGAGGCGACCTCCTCCGGCTACCACCGACTCCGGGCTTGCTCTCCCACTCCAACGGCCGCGTCCTCCATCCGGACCTGCCACACCTGGCCCTCTATGCCTGGAGGATATCGCACTAGATGATCCTGTGCTCGGTACCGTCCTCATCGTGGCCAGGAAAGAATCGACCCGTCGCAACTACGAGTACAAGTGGTGACGTTTCCTGACCTTCGCTGAAGAGAGGCATGAGCCGGTATCGCCCACCAGGCTCTCCACCGTCCTCCACTTCCTCTTTCACCTCCGACAGCAGGGCCTGGCCTTTCCATCCCTGAAGGTATACCTCTCCGCGATCGTGGCATGCCAACCGCCACGATCCTCGGCATCGGCCTTCTTCAGAGACGATACCGTTAAACGGTTCCTGAAGGGATTACAACATCTCTACCCACCGGTATCGCCGCTGCTACCGCCGTGGTCGCTGTCGTTGGTGCTGTCGCAGCTTACGAAGCCGCCCTTTGAACCGACAGCGACCTCGGATGATAGGCTGCTCACCTTAAAGACTGCCTTCCTGGTGGCTGTTACCTCGGCAAGACGAGTGGGTGAGATAACAGCCCTTTGAGTGGACGAGCCCTTCCTGGTCTTCCACAGGGACAAGGTGGTCCTCAGACCTGACATCTCGTTCCTGCCTAAGATGGTGTCCAGGTTCCATCTCAACCAGGACATCATCCTGCCTGCCTTTTCCCGGACCCGACGACACCACTGGAACGATCCCTTCACTCTCTCGGTGTGCGTTGGGCCCTGGCCTTCTACAAGGACAGAACTGCTCCCTTCCGACAGACACTGCATCTCTTCGTATGCTACGGACAACATCGGAAGGGCCACAAGGTGTCCACCCAGCGCTTCTCCAAGTGGGTGGTACAGACTATACACCTGGCGTACGACCTTGCGAGGAAGCCTCCGCCAGCCCTTCTTCGAGCCCACTCCACCACACCTTTGGCAACTTCTGCGTCCCTCCTGCGAGGAGTAGACCTGCATGAACTCTGCCGTGTGGCGACCTGGTCCCAGCCATCGACCTTCGTCCGCCACTACAGACTCAACTGCCGATCGCACAGAGATGCTCGGTTTGGATGTGAGGTGCTGGCTTCCGTACTCTAGGACCTGACCCGCCATCCCACCGGTAAGCTACACAGTCTCCTAATGTGTGAGGCACAGAGACCACGAAGAAGAAGAACAGGTTGCTTACCTTTAACTGTGGTTCTTCGAGTGGTCATCTGTGCCCTTACACATACCTGCCCTTCCTTCCCCTCTTCTGAGTTCCCTGTAGGTTCTACGGCGGACGACAGAACTGAGGAGAAACCGTTGCTCAGCGGGAGGAGCATGCGCAGTGCCGGCGTGGGGGAGGGGTTCCCGCCAAGCTAACAAGTTCTAGAAGTTTCCGAACACTATCGCGCAGGCGCGAAAGCTCCTAATGTGTGAGCGCACAGATGACCACTCCAAGAACCACAGTTACAGGTAAGCAACCTGTTCACATGTTTTGTTTGCAGTTCACACTTTCTGAGCCATAAGATTTATACATACCAAAGGAAACTATTAGTATTATTTTTTCTATGTTTACTTTTTCCAATTTGAGATGCAGAAGAATTGACAAGAAGTAAGCTGCTTACAAAGTGGCTTACAAGAAACAATAGAAATGACCGCAGTGTGAATGTTTTGTCCAGAGTTCATAGCTTCTGAAGCACAACAGGAGAGAAGGCATACAAAGTGCCAAGAGTGTCAGAAATTTTGTTGTAGACCTTTCAAATGAAAAGAGACTCCATGCAAAAGAGAAACCATACATATTCCAGGAATGTGGGAAATGTTCCCTCCTGAGGTGCTATTCTGGTTGCCTGGCATGTGTATTTCTATACCGCTTATAAATTTAAAATTTGCCCCTAAGCGGTTTACAACGTGTTAGCTAATTGCCCCCAACAGGCTGGGTACTCATTTTACTACTGCGGAAGGATGGAAGGCTGAGTCAACCTGGAGCCCTGTAGAGTCAAACTCAGTGTTGTGGCCGCAGTACCGGCATTTAACCACTACGACACCAAATTTTTCCCTTTAAATTTTTTAAAACATTTTTATCTTGGAAGGCATTCAAAAAAAGTTTACTGCCTGACTATTTTTAATTGTGATCTGTTAGTTGTTTTTAATGTACATTTTACCTTGTTTTAATTATTGTGCGCCTATTTAATTCCTGTTTTTTTTTTTAACTTTTTTTTTTTACATTTTTGGGTTTTTTAACCCCTGCCTTTTTAATGAAAATTTAAAAAAGGCTCAAAAAAGCCCGGGGCCAAGGGAAAAGGGGGTTTTATTAAAAAAAGGGGGTTTAAAATAAAAAAAAAACAAACATAAAGAAAAACCCTTGGTTCAAGGGGGAAAACCCGCAATTTTAGTAAAAAGGGGGGGTTTGGAAAACGACCCAAAAAAACCCCAAACCTGGAAAAAGGAAACCTTTGTGTTAAGGAAAAGTTTTAAAATTTGGGAACTTTAAAAACATAAAATTTTTGGGGGGCCAAAAGAAGGAATGGGAAAATTCGAACATTAAATTAAAATCCCAAAACCCAGGGGGAGAACCCTTTAAATGATGGAATGTGGAAAGGCTTCACAAAGGGGGAAATTTTAAAATAAACACCAAAGGATTCACACAGGGGAGAAGCCTTTTAAAAATTGCAGGGAAATGTGGAAAGAGCTTCGGGAAAGGGGAAAATTTTTTCCCACCAAAGGACCCACACAGGGGAGAAGCCATTTAAATGCAGGGAAATGTGGAAAGAGCTTCGGGAAAGGGGAAAATTTTTTCCAAAAAGGGAAACCACACAGGGGAGAAGCCTTTTAAAAATTGCAGGGAAATGTGGAAAGAGTTTCATAAAAGGGGGGGATTTTGCATTCCCATCAAAGGCCCCCACACAGGGGAGAAGCCATTTAAATGCATGGAATGTGGAAAGAGTTTAAGGTGGGGAGGGGGAAATTCTGCTTCCCATCAAAGGACACACACAGGGGGAAGCCTTTTAAATGCAGGGAAAAGGGGAAAGATTTTCCCAGTCAAAAGGGGGAATTCTTTTTCCCATCAAAGGACACACACAGGGAAAAGCCATTTAAATGCATGGAATGTGGAAAAATTTCAGTCAGAGGGGGAATCTGCATTCCCATCAAAGGACACACACAGGGGGAAGCCTTTTAAATCCCAATGGAATGTGGAAAGAGTTTCAGTAAGTAAAATTCTGCTTCCCTTTTGGGACACACACAGGGGAAAAGCCATTTAAATGCATGGAATGTGGAAAAATTTCAGTAAGGGGGGAATCTGCATTCCCATCAAAGGACACACACAGGGGAGAAGCCATTTAAATGCATGGAATGTGGAAAGAGTTTCAGTAGAGGGGGAATTCTGCTTCCCATCAAAGGACACACACAGGGGGAAGCCATTTAAATGCATGGAATGTGGAAAGAGTTTCAGTAAGGGGGGGAATTTTTGCATTCCCATCAAAGGACACACACAGGGAAAACCCTTTTAAAATGCATGGAATGTGGAAAGAGTTTCAGTAGAGGGGGAATTCGGGATTCCCATCAAAGGACACACACAGGGGTGAAGCCATACGAATGCATGGAATGGGGAAAAAGAGTTTCAGTCGAAGTGCAAGTTTTTTTCCCCATAAAAAGGGCACACACAGGAGAAAAGCCATATGAATGCATGGAATGTGGAAAGAATTTCAGTAGAGTGCACATCTGCATTCCCATCAAAGGACACACACAGGGGAGAAGCCATATAGATGCATGGAATGTGGAAAGATTTTCCCAAAAGCAGTATTTGCATTCCCATCAAAGGACACACACGGGGGAAAAGCCCCAAAGAAATGCATGGAATGTGGAAAGAGTTTCAGTGAGAGTGGATCTCTGCGTTCCCATCAAAGGACCCACACAGGGGAAAAGCCCTATAAATGCATGGAATGTGGAAAGAGTTTCAGTAAGAGTGGATCTTTGCATTCCAATCAAAGGACACACACAGGGGAAAAGCCCTATAAATGCATGGAATGTGGAAAAAGTTTCAGTCAGAGTGGACCCCCTGTGTTCCCATCAAAGGACACACACAGGAGAGAAGCCTTTTAAAATCAGGGAAATGTTTAAAGGCTTCAAAAAGTGGAACATATAGTAGACATAAGGGATTCACACAGGGGAGAAGCCATTTAAATCATGGAATGTGGAAAGAGCTTCTCTAAAAATTCAACATTTATGTTCACATCAAAGCCCCAAAGGGGGAGAAATCATAAATGTACAGAATATGAAATATGCTTCTGTTATGACAGAATATTGGCTAAATATGAATTAACTCACTGATTGTATTTTTGTAATGCTTTCATGTTAAAACTTAAAAGCATAATTCCCATGCAAAAGGACACCCTTCCAAGCTTGAAGGGAAAAAGGGGGGACATTTTTATTTTCTTCACCCAAGCCCCCCCCAAAACCCCCCCCTTCTCCAATGTGCCTCTTTCTTTTTTGGCTTCTTTCAGGTGCTGAATTCCTCTTTTTCCCTTTTTTTTTTTTTTTTGGCAATTTAATGCTGTAACTGTTGGAATGAGAGGAGAGAGTTAATGGTCTTTTTGCCTTGCTGTTCCCATAGCAATTGCTCCCGTACATATTTGGCTTCTGTTTCACAGGTCAGTGTGCCCCCAAGTTCTCTTGAGAAAGTTGTTCATGTTAGGTGTTTATTTTCCTGGCAAGGCTCACGGCTTTTTGGGGTGTTTCGGTTGGTTTCTGTCTTGATGGCTATTGTATGTAAACTTCACACGGAAAGTCAGCCGTGTAAACACGTTATTGTTCTGAAGTGTATTTTATCCTGCATGGGGGGCTTTTTGGAGAAGCCCTGCCTGATTCTGATTCTGATTTTTTCCCCCTCGCTGTTTTGCTTTGTGTGATGCGTGGATGCCACAGTGAGGCATGGCAATTACTTAACTGCTTGTCTTGAGGGTTTTTAAACTACCCACAATAAAATTAGTTAAATGCCTTTGAGGCTGCGGGGCTTTTTTTTCCTCCTGGCTCGGAACGGAATTCTATTGTGCAGTGTTTTTCAATGTGGGCCTTGTGGGGCTTTTTTAAATTTTAAGGAAGCACCCCAGTTTTCTTTTTGACAGTAACCCACTCTGTTTTTTAAAGCCTTATTGAGAGCTGAGTGTGACTGGAGTTGTCTATAAAATCCTTCCCTGGGTGATCCCAAAAAAGTTTCTGGTTCCCCTTCGTTTTTCAGTTCATTTAGAGCACACTGTGCATGTTCAGAGACTGTTTTCCTAAGAAGTGTCGAGCACCAGCCCTGTCAGCGGGAGCTTCAGGGATGCCCCGAGTAGAACAGAACCAGTTTGTTTTTAAACCAATTGTGGGATGAGTCTCACGATTAAAATGTAGTTGGAGAGAGGTATAGCCTGTTTCAGAGAAATGGGTAAAGGGAAAAGGGTATAGTAGCCCTATATTTTGTGGACATTTACGTCTGAGAAAAGGTCCATGATGTCAATCTTGGAAGCCAGGTTGAGAGCATCTGGGTAAAAATTTTAAAGGGGGAAAAAAACCACCAGTAATGCCATTGTGGGTGTCTAAACCCTCTAAGCCAAACTGACTTGGATGATGCCCCCCCTGGAAAAAAAAATCTTCAAAAAAGCAGAGATATAATAGTCATGGGAAAATTAGCAAACAATTTCTCAGTTGCCTTGTAGACTTTTTCCCAGAGCCCCAGAAGGTGGGGGAAAAAAAGGGGGGGGCAGCTTTTCAGACAATTCTAACCAACAATGAGTGAGTTAGTTAAGTTTATTGATTAGTCAATTGACCATATCAAACAATGAACGGCAAGCATGATAAAATGAAAAAAAAGCACAAAAATTAGGATAGAATGCATAAAATGTCATTGGATAAGATAAATTAGACAAAATAAAATGTCATATATTATATTAGTTAAATTAATAGTAGAAAAAGTTATTGTTTAGAATAGACTAAAAGGTAATAAAATACAGAACCAGCACATGTTTAGATAAGTTCATCACCTTTACATGCAACCCCGATGTGCTCAATAAAACGTCATCTCAGTTGAACAGCCCTACCTATGAATTTAGCATTTTCTATTTACAATGTATGTATTTGTACCTTGAAGGAAGTGGGTAACCATTTACTATGGTCCCAGGGTGTAATTCTGTCGAGTATTGTTGTAGGAACTGGGCCCTTTCTGTGTCGTATAGTTTGCAGCTGAATCGGACATGCTCAGCGTCTTCCATTTCAGACACCCCACAGACACACGTTCTCTCGATATCTGGCACTGGATGGAACCGTCCATATCCCCCATGGAATCGACCTGCCCCGAATCTTGCTCTGGTTAAAGCTGTTCTATAATATTGGGTCAGGTCCATTGTCAGATATTTTTCAACCCCAAAGGTTTTTTCTTTTTTGGGGCCCAAAGCATTTCTTTTGACCTAATATTCGCGAGTGTCTCGATATCCATTTGGGCAGTTACGTCCATAACTCTTTGTTTAAATTTTCCTTTTGGCCCCTATGGCTAACCGATAATAAATATTGTATTGAAAAACCAAGTGTAGTGGCTCAATTTCCAGTAACCAGAGACGCTCAGATTGGAAAGCAGGATTTTATTCAGCCGATGGACTCTGGCGGAACCCTTTTGGAAAGACCAAGCCCCAAAATTTAATTTTACAGTTTTTTATATACTATAAACTTCAAACTACATAAATATGAGCTTTAGGAGAAGAGTCTTTTCGCTGATTTTTAGTAATTTTTATGAGGTTCTCCTTTAAAAAATCTACTTATGGTTTGATTATAGACAGCTGCTCAGAAATAGAGATAAGAGTTTGCGCTGTCAAAAAGCACTGTCTGGATAGACAATCAGTTAAGTTGTTTTTTAGGTTTGTCAAGTTTGATTTTGCTTTAGTTTTTGCAGTCTTAGCTTGCAAAAGCTGTTCGGCTCCTGAGCAAGCGGCAGCCGTCTGTTGGAATGAGGGGGCAGAAACCCTTTTTCCCAAAAAAGGGGGGATTGGTTGGGGGGCTTTCAATTTCTGCTTGCAGGTCCCACCCCAAAGTCTATTATGTGCACCAGAAAGATGGGGGAAAATTTTGATGACTTTGGTTACTCACAGGAGACGCTTGCTTTTTTTCGGTAGCTGCCAACTTTCCAGCTCTCTAAGTCTGTCCTCAGAGGACTTCGTGGCTTCCAGGCCTCTCACCATTTTGGCCGCCCTCCTCTGGACTGGCTCCCGCTTACCGTGTCCTCCTTCAATTGGGGGGGCCCAGAAACTGGACACAGGATTCAAGATGGGGTCTAACCAGAGCAGAGTAAAGCGGTACCAGCACCTCCCTCCATCTAGACACCAGACTCCTATTGATGCACCCGAGAATCGCATTGGCTTTTTTGGCTGCCGCTTTCACACTGCTGATTGGGAATGTGCTTAAAAACCTGCTGATTTATGGTGAAATTTGAAATTGGGCGGATAAAGTTTAAGCTGGTTCAACTTCTTCATGTTCAAGCTTTTCAACATTTTTTTTCACAACTTTCCCCCAGTACCAGAAACATTGGACTTTGACACAAAAACTCGTAAGTCCAAGGCACTTTGGGCAGCAAAAACGCAGTGTTGAGTGATAACGCTTTTCTTCCAGCATCTTCAGGGGGCCAATCTGAAAAAACCCAAATAAACTCTTTTTTATTTAGAGTTCCTTCTGTGTGGGCCTCTAATGTTGGGGGGGTAAGAGGTTGACCATGAAGTCCAATTTGGGGTAGAGGAATGCTGACAGAAAAGTTTTCCTAATCAAGGGGAAAAAATTTGGAAAAGGCAAGAGTTACTAGGTTCTCAGGAATCTAAGGAAAATCATTTTTAGGTTTTTCCCAGAATTTTGTCCCCTCCACGAAAATTGCTGTTTTTTCCCTAGCAGCTGCTGTAACAAACTGAAATGTAAGGAAAAGGTCCAATATGGTGCTTGCTTACTATTTTTTAGGGTTTTAAAACTGCTTTTTTCACCAATTCACTATGGTTAGGGGCACAGGATGCCGGCAGAAGTGGGACAATCAAGTATCAAAATGTGTGTGTGTGTGTGTGTGTGTTTCTGCAGGGAGGGGGCCGAGGCGTGGTGGGGAGAGCAGGCACCCAGAGTCCAAACCAGGTCAGGAAAAAACAAGGGAAAGCGGGTGGGTCAGCACGGTGGCCCAACTTCCCCTCGCTCTCCCCCCTCTCCTTCCCCTTTGGGTTTTGTGTGTGTGGGGGGAGGTGGGCACTGGGAGAGTGTTTGTGGAGCTGAGAAATCAGGCAGTGAGCTGTCCTTCGCTGGCCAGGCAGCAGCTGCTGGTGGAGGAGGAGGCCGGGGGGGGTTTTTAAAAGGGGTGCACGGCCTAGCCAAAACTAAAAGGGAAGGCTCCCCCAGAGAAAAAGCACTTGCAGAAACTCGCAAATCATCCAATTTGTGGACGTGAAACCCGACCTTTTATTCAAAATCTATGATTTGCTGTATATTTTTATATATTGTTGCTAGGTAGATTTTCCAAGAACTGGCAAGGCAAATGTCTGCTTAACTGCCAGACTGCTCAGTCTGAAAGCTGACATCAGGACTGGTGCAAACTCCTGTCTTCAGTTCACTAGTGCCTCCATCGTGAGCCCTAAAGGGGACAACCTTCCCCGAACCCCTTGTCTGCAATTAATCCCCCCCGGGATGAGAATCTCTTCCACCACAACTGGGGGGGTCTTGTCTACTTAGAAAGCCTCCCCTGCAGGAGTTCCCACCCACCTCCCCGGCTTTCTTTGACTTGCTGATCCACGTGCTTCCCTGACGCCACGGCTTCCTGGGTAAGCTATCACCCCGAGGGCAGCGCCAACTGTGTGGCTGGGCCAACCATACCTCCATTTGCAAGGCTTTTATTTGCTAAACAGTTTAGGCAGACAGCGAGCGGAGGTTATCAGTTATGAGTGTTTGTTTGATAAACAACCTTCGATTGCTCACACGAAGGGGTTTGGGAGTTTTGCCTGGGTTCATTTTTATCAATGACTTGGATGAAGGAATAAAAGGGCATGCTCATCAAATTTGCAAAAAGACACCAAATTGGGAGGGGTTGCTAATATGCCAGAGGATAGGATCAAAATTCAAAATGACCTGGATAAATTGGAGAGCTGGGCCAGGGTGAACAAAATGAAATTCAACAGGGAGAAATGTAAGGTCCTACACTTAGGCAGAAAGAATGGAATACAGAAATATAGGATGGGGGGGCACGTGGCTGGGTAGGAGTACGTGTGAAAGGGATCTAGGAGTCTTCATAGACCACAAGCTGAACATGAGTCAGCAGTGTGATGCGGCAGCCAAGAAAGCCAATGCAATTTTTGGCTGCATCAAAGGAGTATGGTGTCTAGATGGAGGGAGGTACTGGGACCCCCTCACTCTGCTTTTTTGGGTTTAAAACCCCCTCTTGAATACTGTGTCCAGTTCTGGGCATTTTAATTCAAGAAGGATATTGACAAGCTGGAGCAAGTCCAAAGGGGGGCGACCAAAATGGTGGGGGAGGCCTGGAAGGCCATGAAGCCCTATGAGGATAGACTGAGAGAGCTGGGGGATGTTTAGTCTGCAGAAGAGGAGGCTAAGAGGAGACATGATAGCCATGTTTAAATATTTGAAGGGATGCCACGTAGAGGAAGGAGGGGGCTTGTTTTCTGCTGCTCCAGAGACCAGGACAAAGAAAGGATTCAAGCTGCAGGAAAGGAGATTCCACCTGAACCTCAAAAAATTCCTGACGGTAGGGGTGTCCGGCAGTGGAAGATGCTGCCTCGGAAAAATTGGAGTTTCCTTTCCCTTTGGGGGTTTTTAAGCAGAGGCTTGGATGGCCATCTGTCGGGAGGGCTTTGAGGGTGTTCCTGCATGGCAGGGCGTTGGGGTGGATGGCCTGTGTGGTCTCTTCCAACTCTACAGTTCTATGATTTTATGATTCTACCTTCACCACAAACCTCAGCTTTTTTTACCATTTTTCCAAAGTCAAATTTTTAAACACTAGCAGAGTTCAGTTCACTGAATAGATCTTTTGAATTAATGAGATGCTGGGAACAGCCACTATTTAGGAGCCAGACAGGGTCCTCAGCTTCCCTTTGGGGAAACTTCTGAAACAGCAACTGCGACACGCAGACGGGCCTTGGCACGTCCTCCTCTGCTTCCTCTGCCTCTGCCACGGCCCCTGGAAATGGCACCGCCGAAAATTTTTTCCCCTTGCTTCAGGAGTGGGCAATCACGCCTGAGATGTGAGGCAGACCCACCCGCGAAAACATCTCCCACGGGCCTGGGGGTTTTCCCGCCCCTTGGCCCCGGGATCAGCAGCCGAGGAATTCTTTCTTACTGGAGCAGACTTCTGCAGCCGAAGCTGCTTAGTGGGGGGGGCACCCCATTCCCGGCTTTGCCCCCTCTTCCTCCTCCAACAGCCGGGCAACACTGGGAGACAGTAAAAAACCCCCTTCTGGCATAAATTGGGGTAGAAACCACGAAACCCCCCAGGAAGCATCAAGGGAATTCAGGATACAAAACACCCTGTCACTCTCACACAAAACTTTGCCCCTTTTCCGGAGCGACGAAAACAGCTCTGAAAAAAATGTCAGATGCTGCCTCATTGGGACGCCCAGGGGCCCCTTTCGTATTATAAAGCCTATGAGCCAAGGCATGCTTTGCAGCTGCGGCCCGGCTGACGAAAAAATCTCGTAGCTTGACCCAGCCTTCACGAGGAGTATTCAGATCCCTGATATAGTGAGCCGGTCATCTTCCACAGCCAGGAACAGCATAGCCATGGCACGTCTCATTGGGCCTCACCTAGCTGCTGTGCCTTGCAGGGGAAAAGGGGGGTGTAAAACTTTTAAATTTTTTCCATGCGCGCTGACCACGCAAGGTAGTTTGAAGAATTAAGCTTGACAAGGGGCAAGCCCCCCGGCGCCACTTGAGCCATGGTACAACCAGCTCAAAAACCTATTCAAAAACACTCCTCAGCAGGCATAAACCCCTGAAGCAGGGACTCAAAAACCCGGGCCAAAGGTGGAAACCATCCTCTGCTACCATGTTGCAAAAACAGGAGAATAAAAACTCCCACTGAGAAAAATAACAAAACACCTCACCCGCTTCACGCTCCATGCCTGCTTTCGTGGAATGAGTAAAATAACACTGCTGAAGTCCACTGGCAAATTAACTACGTTTATTGTAAAATATACACCAGACTAACTAAGTGACAGAAGAAAAAACATTCTAGCTAACATCTTGGCAAGTCAAAGGCCAAGGAATCAGGAACAGAAAACAGAGTCAGAGTTAAAGACAAAAAGGGAAACCTTTTCACAAGGCTTGCTGTTATATGGTAAGCTGTAAACAACATGAAACTACGACAGCAAGCATGAATAACAACCCAAAGCCATAAAAAGCCATGTAGCAAAGCACATATGAAAACAGAGCTGTGCCAGTTCCAAAAGCCAAAAACAGATTACACATTGCTGAAGAAAACATTCCCAAGGGAACTTGGGCCCAGTCACAACAACATCTTAAAAAAGTTTAATTTCTCCCCCACACACACAGAAAGTTGTGGTGCATTTGTGAAAACAAAAGTTATTATACACTTTATATAATGCAAAAGGTTTCCCAAGGCCCGGGGGGGGTCTTTGAGCATGTGCAGAGTGTGCGCCTTTTTCCCCCCCAGGCCCCTTGAGCATGTGCAAAAATGTCCCCGAGCATGTGGGGATGCCTCGATTCCCACCGAGTAATTTCACAGAGGGTGGAATACGGGGTTGGGGGGGGCCAAAGTGCCCCCCCTCGTGCCCCCCGGGTGGGGTGCTGGGAAAGGGGAGTCCCCCAACGTCCGCAGGGAGGCAACACGCTTCCCCCTTTGGGCTGGGAGTGGAGTGATTTGTCCTTTTTTCCCACCGGAAGGGGCCCCCCAGGCCCCGATCCCCTTTCCCCTGAGATTGGAGGCCCGGCCAGCCCAGTCCCCATTTAATTCCCCCATTTTAAACTGAGGGATGGTTTTCAGTGGTGTTTGGCTGAGCGGGTTTTTAATCTGCAGCGTGTTGGTAATTGTATTTTAAGTTCTTCTTCGTGGTCTTGTGCCTTCATACACTAGGAGCTTTAGCGCCTGCGCGGTAGCGTTCGGAAACTTCTAGAGCTTGTTTTGCTTGGCGGGAACCCCTCCCCCACGCCGGGGACTGCGCATGCTCCTCCCGCCGAGCAACGGTCTCTCCTCAGTTCTTTCCCCGTCCGCCGCCCGGGACGGAAGGTTCTTCAGTTTGTTCCTCTCACGTTGGCTTGGGTTGTTGGGTTTTTACGGTTTTACGGACTTTCGGAACCCGGCCCCTTTTTACCTCTTTTGGACTCCCCCTTCGGTTTTTTTTTTTTGGATTTCGGAGTTTGGCGTTTCTTCGTTTATGTCCGGCTCTTTAAGAAGTGCGTGTCCTGCGGCCGCAAGGTTGCCCTCAACGACGGCCAAAGGAGTTCTCTTCTGTTTGGGTGAGTCCCCCCAACATCCGGACTTGCCCAATTTGCCGGGATTTTATCCCCAAACTCTCCGCAACCGCTCCGCGAGACTCAAAAACTTATTGTTGGGAACAGTCTCTGCGGGCGAGGGAAAAAGACCTCCACTTCCAAGATGGCCGACAAGAAGACGACCACGCCATCGACGGTTCGGCGGCTGCCGTTCCTACCTCGTCGGTATCGGGCTCGGTACCGGCGAAAACGCCGATTTGGCCCCTACCGAGGATCCCGAAGCTGTCGGCGGCTGCCAAGTCAGCAAAAGGATCCTCGACGGCGAGGAAGGCTGGGGGGCTCCCCCCTTTCGGAGACGCCTGCTTAAAAAACCCCCCTGCTCCGGACGGAGGCAAGGGCAAGGAGAAGGAGAAGAAGAAGAAGAAGAAGGAAAAGAAGCGCTCCCGGTGGGGACGTTTGAACCCCCTACTTCCCCCCTCCTACTCAGCAGCCTTCCAAAGGGCGAGGCGAGTCCGCGACTCTTCGGAGAATGAGATCGAGGACGTTCCCCCAGCGCCCGGACTCGCCTGTGGGAACCCTCCAACCCTGGTGGAGGAGCGCCACCGCCCTTTAAAGGGCGCAGGTCGGCCGACCTGGGAGAGAGAGCCCCCCCCTTCTCCGGAGCGGCGTTCGACCTCCTTTAGGTCCCGGTCCCCGCTCCTTTCCCAGCGTCCGGTGGCCTCGCCGCCTCCAAGGGAGACAAAAAGGAACAACCTCGCTCGTCTGCCTCCAGATACACCTCGGCGTCCTACGTGGCCAGGTACGCGAGGGGAAACTTTAGTGGGGGAGAGCGCCCGGCCTCCTATCGGTCGCATTCGCCCTTGTCCCCGGGGTCGGTACCATCGTGGCCCGAGTCGCTGGGAGACCTTCCGGAGGTCCCGGTCACCTCGTCGACAGCGCGAATCGCGCTCGCCTAGGGGACGAGGCTCCCGGGACCGTCGACGCCGAAGCCGATCTCCGTCGGACCGCCGCTCCTTCAGCCGCTCTCCCTCTCCTCGATATCATAGGGCGAGGGAGCCTTCACCACGGTATCGGGCGATATCGCCACCTCCTAGGGTCACGGCAACGGCGACGCGCCCTACGGAGTCGGTGGTGACTAGCGGGCTACGACGACGTGGGCCCCCCCAAAACTCCCCGGTCACCACCAAGAGGGTGAAGTCAGTAGTCAGCCATCCCAAGCGGGACGCTGCTGCTACCACCGCCCCGGGTGCGGAGAAGCCTAGGAAGGCAACACCTGCGGCGACGAAGGGGCCGGGAAAACGAAAAGGGGGAGAGGACTCACCGAGCTCGGAGTCGGAAAGACTCGAGTGCGGGGTCAGAGGTGTCTTGAGGCGGCCTCCCCGGAGTCTCCTCCGTTGGGATTCGGGGACCCGATCCCCCGATTTTTTCCCCCAGAGGACGTCCACCAGTTCTCTGCGATGCTGCTCCGCATGGCCACTACCCCCCGGCCTTAAGATCGCCGAGCGGAGCCGGAGGACGACGATCCAGGGCCTTTTCCGTCTTCGAGGGGGAAACGACCTTCCACGGCCCCGCTGCCTCTCCTGCCCCGGGTATCCAGACTGGTGAAGGCCGCCTGGGGTAAAACCGGCCTCGGCTCAGCCGATACCGCAGCGGTTAGAACACCTCTACAGGGTGCAGAAGGAAAAACGCCGGTTATCTCTTTAATCACCCTGCACCGAATTTTGTGGTCGTCGAGTCGGCACAAAGAAGGGCTCCGGGGCAACACACCACCCCGCCGGACAAAAAAGGAGGAAATTGGACGCCTACGCAAGGAAGGGTTTTTTTTTAGCTGCCTCCTTTGGGGTCAGGCTGTCCAAAACTAGGGGTTCCTCGCGGATACCTTTAAAAAAGTGCTCGATCGCCTGCAACCCCCGGGGATGGAGGCGGTACCGGAGGACATCCACCAAGCCTCCTCCGTGATCTACAACGAGGCCATCTCCATCGCTCGCCACCAGATGGCCTCCTCCAGGCACGCAGTGGAGATTGCCTCCCGTGTCATGGCGGGATCCGTCGGCCTCCGCCGCCATGCTTGGCTGCGACCGGCCGACATCCAGGAGGACACCAGAAGGAGGATTGAAGATCTCCCCTTCGACGGTGAAGGCCTATTCAATTCGTCCACAGACGAAGCTTTGGACAATCTCGTCAAGGCGAGGCTGACCGCCAAAAAGATCGGGCTGCAGCCGGCCACGCAAGCCCGCAGGGCCTCCACCTTCCGCCCATCCTGGCGACGATCTTCCACCTCGTCGTTCCAGCGTTCGGCCCAGTCTGGACAGTCGAGACCGTCCTCCGGCTCATCGGCCAGACGCACGATTAGGCGGCGCCCGGCTTCGTCCAAGAAGTCCTCCTCCGAGACAAAGTCTCGGTTTTGATGTGCCTGGCAGGACCTACCAACACCCACTCTTCAGCCTACCATCAGCGCTCGGAGACCGACCGACACTGGCTCGACACCTAGCGGAGTGGCAGTATGTCACCACGGACTCTTGGGTGCTTTCCATCGTCCGTCTTGGCTACGCCATCGAGTTTCTCGATATTCCTCCTCGCGGCGTTTACTACTCCACGCCGTCGAGTCCGGCCCTCCTGGAAGAGATCCAATCCCTCCTCCAGAAAGGGGCGATCGAGCAGCTCCAGCAAGAGGCCAAGACCACCGGCTTCTTCTCCAGGTACTTCACGGTACCGAAAGCCGACGGTACCCTCCGGCCGATCCTAGACCTCAGAGGGGTGAACTACTACATCCGCCCCAAAAGGTTCAAGATGGTCACGATACCGTCGATCCTGCCCTTCCTACATCGAGGGGACTGGTTCGCCTCCATCGATCTCCGAGACGCATACTTCCATATCGCCATTCGCCCGCAGCACAGACGGTACCTCCGCTTCGCAGTCGACGACACCTGTTACCAGTACAAGGTGCTGCCGTTCGGACTCTCGACTGCCCCAAGGGTCTTCACCAAGTGCATGGCCCCGGTGGTATCCTACCTGCGGACGAAGGGCGCTTCTGTCTTCCCTTACCTCGACGATTGGCTGTTGGTGGCGTCCTGCAAACAGAGACTTTACCACGACGTCCACATGACGTTGTCACTCCTGACCCGCCTTGGTCTACGGGTGAATCCGAAGAAGTCCCACCTCGAGCCGGCGAGGATCTTGGACTTCATCGGGGCGACGCTCGACTCGACCTCCGCCAGGGCGTACCTGCCAGAGTCTCGAGCCCAAACCCTGATCCGGGCCGCCGCTCACGCTCGTACGGCCCCGACGTTATCTGCGAGAAGCGTCCAGCAGCTCTTGGGCTACATGGCTGCGACGACCGCTGTGACATATCTCGCCAGGCTGAGAGCAAGACCTCTTCAACACTGGTTCGTCCGCATATTCGACCCCCTGCGAGACGAACAGACACTCCGACTGCAGCTGCCGGGAGACGTCCGCTCATCCCTCCGATGGTGGCAGTCGCGATGCAATCTCATGTCAGGGATGCCTTTCCAACAGCCGACACCGAAGGTGACGGTAACGACCGACGCCTCCCTGTATGGATGGGGTGCCCACTGCGGCGATCTCAGAGTCCGCGACAGATGGACCGACGACGAGACCGCTCTCCATATCAACGCGCTGGAGCTGCTCGCCGTCTGGAAAGCCCTACGGGCGTTCCGCCACGCCGTGGTGGGGCGCACGGTCCTGATTCTGACGGACAACACCACCGCCGTCTGCTACATCAACAGACAAGGTGGGACTCATTCCACGACCCTGCTCCACATCGCGCTCGACCTGTGGGACTGGTGCATTCGCCTGCACACGCATCCCGTGGCGGTTCACCTGGCCGGGCAGGAGAACACCACGGCAGACGCCCTCAGCAGGGACACCTCATCCCATCACGAATGGTCTCTCTCCGGAGAGGCGTTCAGACTGATTCGGGACCGCTGGGGCGAACCATCGATCGACCTCTTCGCGACCAGGGAAAACGCGAAGTGTCGCCGATTCTGTTCCAGAGCGGGCCACGATCGCGCCTCCATCGGGGACGCTTTCCAGCTTCCGTGGACCGGGGAACTCCTCTACGCGTTCCCGCCGTTCCCGCTGCTCGGCCGGACGATATCGAAGATCCTCGCCGACCGAGCCGACGCGATCCTGGTAGCCCCGTATTGGCCGAGGCAACATTGGTTCGCACCCCTGCTACAAGCCGCACGGGACGACCTGCTCCGGCTGCCACCGACACCGGACCTGCTCTCCCACTCCGGCGGCCGAGTCCTCCATCCGGACCTGCCACGCCTGGCCCTCCATGCCTGGAGGATATCGCACTAGACGACCCCGTCCTCGGTACCGTCCTCGTCGCGGCCAGGAAGGAATCCACCCGTCGCAACTATCAATACAAGTGGCGACGCTTCCTGACCTTCGCTAACGAGAGGAGTGAGCCGGTATCGCCCGCGGGGCTCTCGACCGTCCTGCATTTCCTCCTGCACCTCCGGCAACAGGGGCTGGCGTTTCCATCCCTGAAGGTGTATCTCTCCGCGATCGTGGCATACCAACCGCCACGGTCGGCTGCCTCGGCCTTCTTCAGGAACGATACCGTTAAGCGGTTCCTGAAAGGACTACATCATCTCTACCCGCCGGTATCGCCGCCGCTACCGCCGTGGTCCCTCTCATTGGTGCTATCGCAGCTGACAAAGCCGCCCTTCGAGCCGATGGCGACCTCGGATGACAGGTTCCTGACCATGAAAACTGCCTTCCTGGTAGCGGTGACCTCAGCGAGGCGAGCGGGTGAGATCACAGCTCTTCGATCCGATGAGCCCTTCACGGTCTTCCACAGGGACAAGGTGGTCCTGAGACCTGACATCTCGTTCCTGCCTAAGGTGGTGTCCAGTTTCCATCTCAACCAGGACATCATCCTGCCTGCCTTCTTCCCGAACCCGACGACACCGTTGGAGCGGTCCCTCCACTCACTGGACGTGCGTCGGGCATTGGCCTTCTACAAGGACAGGACTGCTTCCTTCCGACAGACGCCGCATCTCTTCGTTTGCTATGGGCGACGTCGGAAGGGCCTCAAAGTGTCCACCCAGCGCTTCTCCAAATGGGTGGTGAGGACTATTCAACTGGCGTATGAGCTCGCGAGGAAGCCTCCGCCAGTCCTGCTTCGAGCCCACTCCACCAGAGCTGTGGCTACTTCTGCGGCCCTCCTGCGAGGAGTTGACCTGCATGAACTCTGCCGTGTGGCGACCTGGTCCCAACCGTCGACCTTCGTGCGCCACTACAGGCTCGACTGCCGGTCGCGCAGAGATGCCCGGTTTGGACGTGAGGTGTTGGCTTCCGTGCTGTAGGACCTGACCCGCCGTCCGACCGGTAAGCTACACAGTCTCCTAGTGTATGAAGGCACAGAGACCACGAAGAAGAAGAACAGGTTGCTTACCTGTAACTGTGGTTCTTCGAGTGGTCATCTGTGCCATCATACACACCCGCCCTTCCTCCCCTCTCTTTCAGGTCCCTGTAGGTTCTACGGCGGACGACAGAACTGAGGAGAGACCGTTGCTCGGCGGGAGGAGCATGCGCAGTACCGGCGTGGGGGAGGGGTTCCCGCCAAGCGAACAAGCTCTAGAAGTTTCCGAACGCTACCGCGCAGGCGCTAAAGCTCCTAGTGTATGATGGCACAGATGACCACTCGAAGAACCACAGTTACAGGTAAGCAACCTGTTCTTATGTTGCATCCCACCTTGAGCCTTGGGGAAAGGAGGGTAAGAAATAATAATAAGGATGATGATGATGATAGTATTCTAAACTCCTAGAGGCAATGACCTGTCCTTTTATACAATATGAAGTACTCTAAAGGTACCCGATCCCCTCCACTGAGACTGCAGGCAGGCCAGCCCAGTCAGTATTTAATTATGAATCTTGAACTGATGTATTTTACATGGTTTTCTGTGTTTGAGTGTGTTTTAATCTACAGTGAGCTTTTAATTGCATTTAAACTTATGTTGTATCCCGCCTGGAGCCTTCCAGAGGGGTGGGTGAGAAACTGATGGTGGGGGTGGGGGTGAGATTGCAACCTCCCAGAGGCAGAGGCCTGTCCTCAGGGCACCAGCTTGCCTCTGCCCTTGGAAGCCAGGCAGGGTCAGCCCTGGTTAGTCCTTGGAGGGGAGACCACGCAGGAATCCCAGGGGCTGCAAAACCACCTTGCCTAAGAGAGCCCTGCTTAATTCCCGGGATCCCCATAAGCTGGCTGGCCAGTCGTAGGCACCGGGCGCCCACGTGCAAAGCGCTCTGTGCAGAAAAGGCCTGTCGGAAGGAGTGTTTCTCAGGCAGCTGCATTTCCCCCCTGGGCCAGGGACCATCCCTGTTTGAGCACATTGGCTGCTGTTGTGTTTCCCTTGCCTGGAAACTTGAGTAATGCTGCTCTAAATATTATTATTATTGTTCAGCTCTCTTTTTGAAAACAGGCTTCCTGCTTGAAAGGGACTAGAACCAAACTAGGAAACTGGGTTCATCCTTTGTTGATGTGGGGTCCTCCTGATGTCTGGGGGGGACACGGGTGGATTTTGCCCCCCTGGCTGCGCCGCCGGGGGAGCAGACGGAGTTTGCCAGGGAGAGGCGGAGAGAGGAGCAGGTATTCGGAGCCAAGGAGTCAGTTGTCCAGCCTGACTCAGCCGCTGACAAAGTGTCCTACTAGGCCTTCGTTCCTCGAGTGAGAGGGAATTTTATCTTTTATTTTAGGGCCCTTCTGCACTACACTGTTACAGTGGTATTACTCCACTTCCCACATCCCATGGAATTCTGGCGTTTGCAGTTGCTGCTTCTGCCCCGCCCCCTCCGCCTCCTCCCTGGAGCTGCGCGTGTGACGTCATCGGTCCGTGCCCCTCCCTCTCGCCTTCTGTCCCGCGAGGAGAAGATGGTGGCGACTGCGGTCTGGAAACGCCCGGTAAGGAGGGAAGCGGCGGCGGGGCGGCGGCGGGAGAAACAGTGCAGCTTCTACATTGTTAAGGAAAAAGAACACACTCAACTCTCCCTCAAACTCCTTCTGTAGCAATGACTCATACAGGCAGTGTGTGATTTCTACAGTCCTTCAGGACCTGTGGGGCCTTGCAAGCAACTTCAGCGACCACCAAGCTTACCTGAGACTCCTTTAGCTTCTTGTCATGCTCCGCTTCGCGTCTGACCAGCGGCCCAAAGATGTCTCGATACTGCCAGGCATCCCTGCATGTCAGCAGGACGTCCGGTGGTATTTCACCTGGCTTCTGGAAGTCCTCCACGGTGGCAGATGGATTCTTCTGCAGCAACAGAGAAGGGAGATCAACCACTGTGAAGCTGGAAATGTCACCATGTGCTACTGGAGATGTATATTCCAGCCTGTTATGATGTATATTCCAGCCTGTTATTAATTTTAGCTGTTAATTCATCTTCCCTGCCACCACCCATTTGAATTCTGAATACCTGGACAGTACAATGGGACGCTGTCCAGTACATGTCAATCCCTAAGGATCTTCCTTTTCCCCCAGTCTATCTAGCGTTGGCGTGGGAAGGAGAAACAGGGTTTTACAGAAAGGAATTATTACAGGCATGCAAATGAACAAAGCAAATTAACACACATGGGAAGGCTTCCCCCCTCCCAGGCACGCTTAGTTACAAAAGAACAGATATAAAAGCACAGATACATTGTTTAGATCAGCCAGCTCCAAAATAACAGAAAAGTCCCTAACACGACTAGATAACTATTTCTAGTACTCACAGATGTTCCTAGGCTTAGATGTAGAAGCCTGGAGGCAAGGCGAGGCCTACAGCCTGCTACTGGCACAGAACCCCCATCCAGGAGATTCCGGGGTGGTTCTTCATTGTTATCCCTTTGTTATCCCTTTGTTCTCTCTCTGCCACATGGCCTCTCAGGACTTCCCCTTGGAAGCATCTCAAAGCATCTTGAAGATGCTCAGCTCTTACCTTTTGATTGGTCAGTTCTCACCCTGTGACACTGACCCACATGACCTATCATGCTGACCCACACTAAAATGTAATCTAATCCCCAACACCTCATTAACCCTCGGTTTACCTGAAGAAGAAAGTGTCCCCTTTTAGCTAAGTCTAGATAATGGGAAGCCCCATTATCACAACCACCTCTCCAATTCCAAAGATTCCATCTTCTGAGCCTATATTCCCAACCTTAGGGCCTACAGACATGATCTGTAAAGCACACTGGGATTCTCAGCGATTCAAATCCTGCACCCAGTACCACTCATATATACAGATCTGCTTATGACTTGCTGTCTCCTTCTGCACTTCCTTTCTCACTTTTGCTATCTACTCTAGACCTTCATACACACCTTCCACAGTTCTTCTAGCTTGTAAATTTGGTGGGTTGTGATTTGCTGTGCTTTCAGTTGCTCTTCCTCAGAAGGAATTCTGACCAGCCAGGAATGGAAGCAGCAATCTTGGATCAGAGGCTCCCACTGCAAACTCTCCTTTAACCTGCTCTGACTAGCTGACAAGGCTGCCTGAACAACAGAGAGTGAAGAAAAATCACTCTGGACAAATGCATATAAGGAGAGATTAACAGAAAATGCTTTTTAAGAAAAGTTCTCCTAAGGTTCTCTCACCTGCACAGGAAGACAGCTCCACCAGCCTTGGCTGGGATGAAGCTCAACATGAATGCATTACGACAGCCACAGCGGTTACACTCCGGGACTGTTTCCCCAGAGCGCTATCCTTGTGAAGAGTCACTTCACTGCATTTGGCTCTCACAAGATGGTTCACGATGTGGCTGATGAAACAGAAAAAAATGCCCACTCAGTTGACCGACATAGTATCCATCTCAGTTGAAAGTGTTATTTTTGTCCTTCAAAGCCCTAACTGGCTTGGAGACAACATGTCCGATGGCCATTTCCCCCCATGTTAAGTCTGCTGCTTACTGCCAAATGTATTCTGTGATTCTTACCTGTCAGGTATAGTCCCACGTCCATTAGAGAACCATTTTCCGCTGCTGTTACAACAGACCAAACAGGTTGATCTGTGGATGCCACAGTAACTAAGAACACAGAGAAAGAATTAAATCAGTTTCGCTTCAAGACACAGGTGAGCAGGGAGGCTTTTACCTTACAGGCTTGGGGGCTGTGTTTGCTTGCTTGCTTGCTATTGTTTGGCTAAGAGGGGCAGGAGTCAGCTAGGGGGCAGGAGCTCCCAATGGCAAGCGCCCTCGCGCGCGCACTTGAAGTCCTCTACTTCAATCCTCCAGGTTCAACCCTTGGCGATCAGTAGAGCAGACCTAGCTTATACCGCTGAATTTCAGAGAGGAGAGAGCAGAGGAGAGCTGGGTCTGTGAAGGCATCTAGACCAGGTGTGTTCACAGGCTTGTCGCCTACGCCCTAGAGGGGTCAGCCTTTTCTGAGAAACAGGGAAGCGAACAAGACGATTCTTGGTTCAAAGGCTAGGCCAGAGGCCATATTTATTCAGTACAGAAGCATAAAAAGATAAAAATACAGACGGCTGCAGCTGGGCGTCAATCACTGAGATTGCAACAAAACATGGAGGCCTGGCCCCTGTGGTCTCTTCCAACTCTAGATTTCTATGATTCTATGGTTTTCTTTAACCTAGGTTGATTCAAAATGAAACTGCCACAGAAAACTGTTACACAGCTGCTTTGCATTCTCCCTTTCTTTGCCCTATTGAGAGCTAAGTAAGAAAGACCCAGTTCCGCTTTATGCTACCATGATGCAAGCAGCAGCTCAGCCACAGGGAGTGAATGCTACCTGAACACTACAGCATCTTGACAGTCTCCTGAAGATCTCAAACTGGCTGCCCACGGATGATGGGCCTTGTGCTTCAAGACATCCCAGAGGTGCAAAGTCCGCTATACCGGCGCTAGACTTTGGCAGCAGATGCCGGCAATGACACACTGCGAGAGACTATGATATCTTAGTCTCTTGAGCTAAGAGAGCACATAATTTGCATTTTATATTATGTTCCACTCCATCTGCTACGTTGCCTTACCTGCAGGCATGCACAGGAAGGTCCTTGCTGTAGTCATTTTCGTCTTCACTTTCTTCAAAATTTTCCTCCATAAAGAGCTGGCTTGTCTTCGGCAGACTGTTGTCCACAGATTGATTCTTGAAGATGGGACCATCAAAGCCACAGAGAAACAGGGATGAAAAAGAGAAAAAATCAGAGGTAACAAGCCAAACACGGCTATGAGCTTGTATCAGTCAGCTCCCACTCCCAGGGGGCTTCCTTTGAAAAGGATTCCCAAAAGCTGTCAAAATGGTCTCTTGTGGGGAAAAACTAGCTGTGCGCTGCTTTAGACCTGCAAAGCAGTCAGGGCAACTACTCAAAGATGGGGGAATCTACCTTGAGCACTGTCTTCAGCTAGCAAGAGGCAGGGTCACTTAGCAAGGACCTTGCAACCCAACGTATACAGTTCAGGTCAGACAGAAATCACACCCGTTGTTCAAATCTAAGTATTTTATCAACACAGACAGAAAAGCCCCTACAATAACTCAGCTACATTGAAATGAAATGAATTGATACATGATTTTGGCGTTTTAGCATTTTAAGGTACGTTATACTACAATACGGCTTTGTATGTTGAAGTAACTTTTTTTTTTATTTGGGTAGGACTGTTATTTTGTGAGATTTAAACATTAAGTGTCTGACAGCACCAATTTTGTTTAACCTGCTCTTTGATGCAAATATTTGATTTGTGAGTGGGGGAACTCATTACAAGCTGACAGGAGGGCACGTATTCCACGAACTGCACGTAGACACAGGAAGTTTAGCCCCTCCCACGCCCATCATGTCTGTCTGTCACCTGACTGCCTCACCTGGACATTACCTCCTTTGGAAAATGGTCTGCGATTGTAGGAAACCTGCTGTTACCTGTTTTCGGGACAGTAGAAGTTTCTGGGCATTGCCAAATATGGGACAGGTGGCTTGTAATTGGTAGAAAAATGCTGCAGTGGGCGTGTATGCTCTTTACCTGGGTTAAAAAGGTATTTCCAAATCCCCACTCTTTGTTCGAACCTCCCTGATTGATTGGCACCTCAGCTGCAGCTGATCTGTATATTTTTCTTATACTTTTATACTGAATAAATCTGGCTTTTAGCCTTGAGCCAAGCAACGTCTGTTCATTTTGCCTGTTTCTCAGTAAAAACTGTGCCCCCCGGGCGTGGAAGGTGACAGATTGTTTGATTATTTAGAATCAATTGGTATTAATATTACCCTTTTCTTTGCCAAATCCTGTCCCAGGTTTTACAACTTTGATATAAAATTAATCTAGCCCGCCAGAGAGGTCCCTCGGATGTGCACGTAGGCAATAGGAATGGCCATACACTCAAAGAGAAAATTCCTGTAGAGGAAGGAGAGGGCTTGTTTTCTGCTGCTCCAGAGACCAGGACAAGGAGCGATGGATTCAAGCTGCAGGAAAGGAGATCCCACCTGAACCTCAGGAAGAACTTCCTGACAGTCAGGGCTGTCCGGCAGTGGAATCTGCTGCCTCCGTGGAGTGTAATGGAGTCTCCTTCGGAGGCTTTTAAGCAGAGGCTGGATGGCCATCTGTCCAAGGGAGGGCTTTGAGAGTGTGTTCCTGCCTGGCAAAAGGGGGTTGGACCAGATGGCCCCGGGGTCTCTCCCAACTCTACATTTCTATGATTCTCTGTGAAACTTACCTCCCCATGATGCTGTGATGTGTAAGTGTCCAGCACCCTGTGGATTCTCCTTGGCAAAGCGCCTTGCATAGTTTCCTTGGCTTGGCTTGGCGAACGCCATTTCGAGGAGACAGTCAGCCTCCGCCCTGTTATATGGACCAACTGCTCTAACTGCCAAGCTTAGTATTCTAGAATCTCTAGGGGATGACTAGGCCACGGCGGGGCCTGAGGGGAGGCAAAATGGCAGCGGTGGCTGCCGTGGCTGTGGCGCTAAGGCGGTGCGGGGGAAAGGCCCTCCTCCTCAGGAGCAGCGACGGACGGGGAGGCTGAGGCGCCCAAGAGAGAGGTACGAGGGCCCCTTCGTCCCTTCTTCTTCGGGGAAGCGAGGCCAGGCCGCCGCCATGAGGAAAGGGAGGGATAACTCCCATTATCCCTCACACGGACAATGGGAGTTGCAGCATATACCTTGGGAGGGGTTGTATACCCGCGGAGGGGGGCGAAGGGAGCCATATCCTTGACCCTGCTCTAATTAAGGCTTAATTACGTGGGAAATTATTTTTAAACAACCCTCACAATTTGGGGTTGGACTAGATGGCCTCTGGGTGCACCTTCCAAGCCTCAGGTTTTAGTTTGCTTATTTATTCACAGTTATTCCCCATAATTGTGTAGCCTAATCAGTGAGTAATGAGGGAGGGGGGAAATGACAATTAATATTGGGGGTTGGATTAGATGGGCTCCTGGAGTCCCCTTTTCCACGCCTCAGATTCTGTTTTTTTTCCTTATTTATTTAAAGTTATTCCACATTTCCTACCCCTTAATCATAATTATGTTGGCTAATGATAAAAAAGAGAGACAATGGCCCTTTCCACACGTGTAAATAAAACGGAGCGATGCGACCTCTAATGGAGGTCTTCCACACCTTGTGGTGCGTTTGATCGCATTTATTTTTCCGTTTCCACACGGCAATCCGCATACGCGCGGTCCGTACTGGCGTTAGTGCGCACTTTTTGAAAACCTAGCAGAACGTGGGGTTTTTTCCCGAGATGTGCGTTAGTGCGCACCAGCGTGTGTGTGTGGAAGCGCAGATGCGCACTTATTCGCCCATGGGAGCAACGGAGGGCGGGACGTGGGCATGGCCAGCTTCAGCGGTTGGCCCCGCCCCACAAAGAGCTGGACGGCGCCATCTTGTTTTCCTCGGTAAGCGGTGAAGAACGGGGAAAAAAAGGGAGGATTCCAGGTACGTGGGTTATTTCACCTATTTATATTTCTTTATATTCATTTGTCATTTCAAAATATTCTAGGAACGTGCGAGCGGGCCTCTTGGCGGTTTAGGGGGCTGCGGGTATGGGATTGGGGCGCCCTTGGCTTCTGGGTGGGCCGCCTTGGGACATGTGACGTCCAATCTCCTCTCCCCCTGAGGAATTCGAGCCTACAAAGCCCAGGAACAGTCTCCAGCCGTGGAAGCCGGGGGGCCACGCAAGGGGCGAGGGGGACCCCTTCCCTGGCCGGAATTGAGGTGAAATGAAAGCATGGGCGGCATGGGGGCTGTTCAGGGGGTCCCATGGTTGGTATCCCATCCCACTCACTATTCAAAAACTAATTTAAAAACAAGTTTGGGGCGTTCTGGTCATGGAATGGTGCTCTGGGTCTCTCATGCCGGATACCCTGGTATGACTTGAGCGTGGAAGCAACTGGAGCAGGTGCGCAGCGGGGGCCAAAAATGTGTGCGGTTGGGGGTGGGGGGTGCTGCCGGCCCAGTTATTTGAAGGGAGCTCGCCACGCGCTGTGGCGAGCAAGCTACGAGGACGGGTAGAGGGGGGACACATTTTGATGTTGCCCCCTCTTTCCAGGCTCCATGTGGACACCTGCTGGACACACTGAGAGAAAGTTGGGGAAAAATACCCTCAACCGCGTCCCCGCAGGGGCCTGGAGGGAGCTGCAACCGGCCTCAAGGTTTCTCCAGTCTCCCGCGGAAGGGCGGGGAGGGGAGGGGGGCCTGTGGGGACGGCAGCGACCCAAGGGGCCCTTTCTCTTCCCAGCCGCTGCGTTCACACCCGCTGGGCGCCCCGAGAGAAGGTTGGAGAAAGAGAACCTTGACCGCGTCCCCGCAGGGGCCTGGAGGGAGCTGCAACCGGCCTCATAATAATATCTCTGGGAGTTATTCCTCTCTTTGCAGCTGACACCCGATGAATTCTCTCTATGTCATTTTCCTCCCATACAATCTCAGGAACAATGCTTTTTAGCCATTTTAAAACTTCCTCTTTTGAGGATTTTTGACTTTGTTGTGGCTGCTCTGCAAATCCACGAATTCTCACGTTGTTTCTTCTATTCTGGTCTTGAAGCTGGACAATTTGTCTCTCTAACAAAGAAATCTTGCCATCATGTTCTGCTAGTTTGGTCTGCTGATCCTCCTGGGTTTTTTTTATACCATCCACTTTAAAGTCCAATGATTTTAACTCCTGTGAGATTTTTTCCTGCAATTGCCCCATTTCTGCCCTTATATTAGATGTTATTGTAGTAACAAGAGTTTGATTAGACTCTGTAATAAGCTTGTGTATAAAAGTTTTTATCTCTTCATTAGCTCCGTTCGCGGCTTTCTTCGCCGCCATTTTAATGTCTTTTTCGTCTCCGTTAGAGCTTAAGTTTGTATCTTCAAAGTCTCTAACTAGACGATTATATGTTTTATCTGTTGCCGTAGGTCGTCTCCACGTAGGTTGTTTATAAACCTTGTCTTTTTGTTTAGACGACATATATCTCGCAAAAACCGAGAAAAAAAGAACTGTTTTGCTTTCAGTCTGTTTCAGCAATTATTTGCAGTTTAAACAGAGTCTTTTATTTTTGCTCCAGTTGGAAAAGAATCAAAACTAATCCACTATTTTATCTCACATTCTTTCCCACATTATTTAGTCAATTACTCACAATCTTTCTTGTTTTGGAAAGGACTCCTCGGGTTATTTATAGTCATCTGTTCCGAGAGACGAATTTTCAGCCTCCTTTTGCCATCGTTGGTAGCTCCTCCCCCTGCAACCGGCCTCAAGGTTTCTCCGGTCTCCTGCGGAAGGGCGGGGAGGGGAGGGGGGCCTGTGGGGACGGCAGCGACCCAAGGGGCCCTTTCTCTTCCCAGCCGCTGCGTTCACACCCGCTGGACACATTGAGAGAAAGTTGGGGAAAAATACCCTCAACCGCGTCCCCGCAGGGGCCTGGAGGGAGCTGCAACCGGCCTCAAGGTTTCTCCGGTCTCCCGCGGAAGGGCGGGGAGGGGAGGGGGGCCTGTGGGGACGGCAGCGACCCAAGGGGCCCTTTCTCTTCCCAGGCGCTGCGTTCACACCCGCTGGGCGCCCCGAGAGAAGGTTGGAGAAAGAGAACCTCGACCGCGTCCCCGCAGGGGCCTGGAGGAAGCTGCAACCGGCCTCAAGGTTTCTCCGGTCTCCCGCGGAAGGGCGGGGAGGGGGGGGCCTGTGGGGACGGCAGCGACCCAAGGGGCCCTTTCTCTTCCCAGGCGCTGCGTTCACACCCGCTGGACACATTGAGAGAAAGTTGGGGGAAAATACCCTCAACCGCGTCCCCGCAGGGGCCTGGAGGGAGCTGCAACCGGCCTCAAGGGTTCTCCGGTCTCCCGCGGAAGGGCGGGGAGGGGAGGGGGGCCTTTTTGCCCACAAGTGCTAGGCGGGCATCACAAATGAACATCCCTCCCCGTCCGGCCTTTCAAAAGGGGGGGTGGCGCGGGCCGAAAAAAAGGCTGACGCAAGCCTTTAAATACAAACATGAACTTTAATTTGCAATAACCAAAAAAACACAGAAACAATTAGTTAAAAACATTAATGGCCGCCCTGGTGCAGCTGCGACCGCGCTGCTCTAATGCTCCTCCTTAGGCTGGCGTAGTGCCCCTCGATCGTCCGGGACAGCTCGGTCATGGACCGTTGCGTCGCCTCATCTGCAGGGGAATAAAGGTCAAGCCAAGAATTCTTGGCCCACAATGCAGAGGGCGAGGTGCCGCGTCTGTTCCCTCCCGCCCGCTGGCCACCATACTTACAGAACTGCTTTGCCTGGTCCTCCACCTCGCGCAGAGTTGCCAGCGCTGCACGGACCGGGGACGGGTGCCGTTGGCGTTGCGGCCCTTCTGGGATTTTGATGAGGGAAAGGTTAGACTGCACGCGTGCCGTGTGGCACCTTATTTCCTATTTAACTGAGAACTGTGTGGTTTCTCACCAGGCGTGGATGGACCTGGCGTCTCCACCGGGGCCCCCTCCTCGAGGACTCTGCCGCTTCCCATGGCTTGGCCTGCCAGTAGAGGACAAGAAATGCTGCCATGCCAACCGTGCCCCACCGGAGGAGCACCAGAGTGATGGGGCCACGACTTGTTGCTCACCTTCCTCTGCCACCACCTCCACTTCCTCCCCCACGACAATCTCAAGCCTTTCCTGGCTTGAGGAGGAAGGGTCTTCCCGCTCCGCCCTTCGCGGACCCTCCGGGCTGGAAACTCGGGCGGATACCGGCGCCGGGCTGTCCTGTTGTGCTGGAGAGCGAGACAGAAGGGGCGCAATGAATTTTCCCCAGCAAAATAAAGGCTGCTTTGTTGGTGGCAATGCAAATGTCTCTCCTTACTCCCCACCGCAGCCTCAAGACTTTGCACTGGTCCGCACGCAAACCATGGGCTGCATGAGTGCCCAGGGGCCAAATAAAAAATTTTGTCCTACCTTTTTCCGCCGTGTGAAATTCTTACCTTCCCCTTCTGTCGATGTGCCCACCACCACATCCTCCTGGTGTTGCTCCCTCGCCCCACGCCTTCTCCTTCCTGTGGTTGCGGGAGATAAACCAGATGGTGTGCGTGGACCGGGGGGTTTGAGACCCTGGCCCCACGGCGCCAGGGTGAAGCCAACCGTTGTCCAGCAACCGGGGTCCCCAACAGGTGCGGGGGGGAAGGTGGTACTCATGGTGCCTCCGGTACCGGTCGCGCCAAGAGGGCCGCCCCACGTGGATCCAGAGGCGGAACATCGTGGCGAAATACGGTGGCTTGGCAGCGTGAGGGGGATGCCCATTAAAGCGCCTCACGGCGTCGTAGAATGCCGCCTTGACCACCTTGAATTTAGAGTTGACCTGGGCGGCAGTCCTCTCGTACCCGCCCCTGGTCAGTCTGCGCGCAATGGCCTCGTAGAACTCCCTGTTGGGAGCGTTGGTGCTCCGCATAAGCACATTGAGTCCACCGCACCAGCGGACCAGGGATAGCATTTCCCTGGTCTCAAAGTCGCTCCACACTACTCCCTCCCTCTCCATCCCAAACGCACGCCCACGCGCACAGCGCACCACACCTCACCACAGCAAAACACACCTGCAGCACACTCTCTGGCACACACAACACCCTGACACACCTGGAGGACACACCCAGCACCCCACACCCAGACACACCCACAAGTAACTCCCAGCTCCCCACTCTCAAACGCACTCAAAGCAAGCACACACGCAAACCACGCCCAGCTCACCAAATTCCAAGACACACAACCCCAACACACCCACAGGAGACTCCAAGCTCACCCCAACACACCTGAAACACACAGCCAGCAAAGAAAGCCCAAGCACACCAGCAACACACTCCCAAAACACCAGAAAACCAGGAAGAGAGGAAATAGGGGAAGTAGAAAGCACAGGAGAAAGGGGAGGGGAAAAAGAGGTGGGAGGCGGTTAAAGAAAGGAGTACAGACAAGGGAAGAGAATTGCAAAGTTGAAAGGATAGCAATATGATTTTAGGGAAAGAGCAGAATTTGAACAAACACTCACCAGCACAGCAAAGCAAACACCCTCCTCTACCAACTCCCCAAACCCACGAAATGGCTGCAGTTCCCATGCCCTCCAATGGGGGTTCCCCTGCGCTACTGCGCATGTGCAATCGCGCGATTAAACGGAGACACCCATTTCCCGCCTGGGGGCAGCCATTTTGAGCGTGTAGAAGGCCGCAGGCGGGCGCTGGTTGCCTTTTAGCGCGTTTTTCCTCCAAAAACCAAACATGGAAAGCCTTGCGTCCAGCTCGCGGGACCCCGTTGTTCCCCCGGAGTCTGACTTCGAGGTCAGGCGGAGAAAAGGCCGTGGGAGGGGCGTGGCCTGGCGTCCCTCGGAGGTCAGGGACCTGCTGGACGTCTGGGGAGCAGAGGTTCCAGGCTGACCTGCAGGACAGCCATAGGAACATAGAGATCTTTGAGGACATCGCCAGGGAACTGGCGAAGAGGGGCCATAGGAGGACCGCGGAGGAGTGTAGAACGAAAACGAAGAGGATGCGGTTGCAGTACCGAACCGCCGTGGCCGCGAACAAGCGCAGCGGCAGTTCGAGGGTGACCTGCCCCCATTTAGACGAGCTGTCCAGAATTTTGGGTGGGGATGAGAGCGCGAACCCCCCCAGGCTTGTGTCCAGCCTCCGGGTCAACGAGGAGGAGCCCCCAACGGCATCGGACCCACGAGAATGCGAAGGTGCGCAGGTTCTCTCTATATATTCGTTTTCCTTTTCCCCCAAGTTTAAAGCCCCACAAACCTGTGTCTTCCTTTTTTTCTCTCATTCCAGTGGATGAGGCGGAGTCGGGCGAAGACCTGTTCGTGGGAAGTGGGGGTGACTCCTCGGGAGAGGACCGCCATGGTAGGTTGGGGGCAGATCCGCAGAAGGGCCAAGAAGCCATAATTTTTTTTTTATCCTCCTTTCCGGCCAATCTCTAAGGCCATTGTCACAGCGCGGTGGCGCGATACTGGTTTCTGGCTAGGGGGCTGCTGGGGGAAGCAGTCCAACACGCGGTGGCTAAAGCCCTGGCTGTCATGGGGACAATGCCTGTGCGGCGTCAAATGACCGCTCTCGGCTGCACGATCTGTGGCCGGTCAATGAATCCCAGAGGCCAGGTAGCGCGCGCCCCCACGGTAGCGGGCCCACCACTCTTCCAGTCTTAGGGGGGCCCGACGCAAAGTGCCCGGATTTGACCAAGTTTTCCTGGCCAAAATGATTCAAGGGGAGGGGGTCCGTTTTCATGACCTGGATCCAGAGGGATGGGTGGCAGCAAGCCCAGGGAGACCCATAGAACAAACGGGGCGGAACGTTTCGTGTCCCCACAACACTGAGCCATGGCACCTCGCTGCGGACAGAGGGCCCAGGGATTCCAAAGGACGATGAAGGTGGAAACATCGCTCCAGAACTGGCCAGTGGGGCGATGGTTGTGGACCTGTTACTTCAAGGTCACCTTGGATGGATGAAAGCATGAGCAAAACAGGGAACACATGGGAAACAAACACCTGTGAGAAAGCACCAGAAATCGCCACTTAAAAGCTGTCTTGCAAGGTGGCCGCCAGCCATCCCATTTCGCGCTGACAGGGTGACTTTGGTGTAATTTGACTTGCGCCCCAGGAAATGTGGTTTCTTTCTTTTAGCCCCACCAACCGATTTCTGGGCTGTGGCTATCTTTATTGCTCCAAATCCAAAGAGAGACCAGAGGAGTAGGTGACCCGACAAACATTGTCCACCAGGCCGCCATGCGCCATGACCACCAGGGCCTTCCACGTCCCTAAAGGCAAGGAAGGCCCTATCCGGCATATATTTCCATTGTTTTCACTCGAAGGAGTGAGCCACAGTCCGCAAATCCTGATTGAGAAATCCCACCCAGAAACCGTTCACTCTGCCAAGATGTAAACCTTTATTGCCCCACTCTTCACCTTTCAGGGCCCGAGGAAAGACCTTCCACCCCGCCGGAGAATCGCTCCCAGAGTGAGGCTCCCTGTGCCACCACCGGCACGGGAGAGAGCAGCATCCTCTCTGGAACATCCCCAGGTAAACACACACCATCGCGGCGCACTGCATGTAACCTGCCAACTCTGAGTGGCGCCCACACCCACCCTTTCCAACCCGGTGCACGCGCAACTCAGGGGCGGGAGGATGGGGCCGTTTGGGAAAGAATCTGACCATGGATAAGGAGGGCTCATCAAGAAATGGGGGCGTCCGATAGACCAATGCCCACATTTGCCGCCCCAGCAGCAGCGCCAGATGCAGTGGGAGCATTGTCGCCGGATTGGACGAGCTTTTCCGACGCCGCCATCCAAAGTGCCACCGAAATTTCCCAAACATTCATTCCCCCACTCCACCGGAGGGTGCACACCGCCGCAGTTGGCGATCCCAGCCAGACACAGAAGGCGAACCCGTTGTGGCCGCCAAAACTGTCAACTGACAGAGATGGACCTCCAAGGCCAAGCATCCCGCAGTTGCCCACATTTCACTTTCTGGTTATTTTCAGTCCCCTCGGAGGAAGCGGGGAATGGAACCACCGCCGCTCCAGCGCGCGCTTCGGCTGCCGTGATGTCCCCAAGGTCGAGGCTCCGGATGTCGCGGTACAGGGACCGAAGCGCCAGCCGCAGCGACACCTTTACCGCCGCAGTGGCCACAATGGACTTCATCGGTGACCAGCAGCGGCTGAATAGGGAGCAGCGTAGGTGGTTATATGAGAGGGATGCCAGCGCGGCCGCTCAGGAGCGACAGCAGATCATCTCGCTCCTGAGCGTCTGTGCTGACGCGATGCAGCGGATCGCGGCCGTGGCGGAAAGGCGTGGGGGTCCCGCGTGTACTTGTGGGGCCTCTGGAAATGCGGCGCCCACAGTGCACGAGGGAAGTCAGGGCATCGACCCACCGGCCACCCCAACATCTGTGGGTCAACAAACCCAGACGCCGAGGCTTGTGTGCCGCAAAAAAACCCGCGACCCGTACAGCCCATAAAGAGGCAAGCGAACCCATGGTTCGTCTGGTTAGCGCTCAAAATGCGGGATTTGTCTGACCATTTTGCAAGCCGCCCTTCCGGCCCCACGGCTCCCAAAAGTTCAAGCTTGACATCAGTTTAACTCTTGTTGCATTGATAACACTGGTTTTCCCAACCGGAAACATGCCATGCCGGCAAGGGAAGTAGCTTTATGGGGCGCGCAGCACAATTCCCCAAAAATTGGCGGCGGCGCAGCCCAACAGCCATTTGAGGCGTTTGGATCTACTTTCTCACATCTGGCCCTCTCCAAAACATCCAAAAGTTTTTCAGAGTTTTTTTTTTTGCCCAGTAACCTTGACACCTCCCCCCTGTCTTGACAGCAATCTCTCGCAAGACAACAGACAGGTGGGCACTCGCCATGTTAGGCTCAAAAGACATTTAAGTGTCTCTGTTTCTGCGCATCCCAAAGGCTACCCTCCCTTCCAGCAAGGTTTGACCATCAAGGTTTGTCTTACATTGTTGTAAGTCGCGTTGCGCGGATTTAACACCACAATAAATATGTTGACACATGTTATGGTCCAACGATTTAATGGTCAAACAACTACGTGGCGGAACTGTTGGAACGTGGCTCGCCATGGCATGGTGCCACTGGAAACCCGGCAAATACTGAGGTGGGCAACACAGCAAGACAGAACTAGGGAGACCATGGCCAACCACCGAAAGCACAAATGTGGCTGCCCGCAACATGAATAGGTAGCTATTCACAGTCGCCGGCCATGAGGCTGGCGATTGCGCTCCTCACCCTTTCCCCTTCTTTGATCCGCCTTGCGGACGCCTGGGGACGGAAGTCCTCATCGCAAGGAGGGAGGGTCACAGGTGGTGGGGGCTCGATTTCAGGGTGCAGCAAATGACCCTTGGACTCGCAGATGTTGTGCAGGACAACGCACGCCGCGATGACCGGAAGGTAGTTTGGCTCCTTCACGGTCAGTGGAGCTGACAAGCAACCCCAACGCGCCTTCAGCCTTCCGAACGCCCTCTCCACCACATTCCTGCACCTATTGAAGACTCTGTTGTACGCAGTCTTCCGCGGGTCAAGCCGTCCACCGTAGGGCTTCATAAGCCAACGACAAAGGGGGTACGCCGCGTCACCTAAGATCAGCGGCCCAACCTCAACGCCCCCAATGGTGATGGTTGGGTTCTCAGGGACAAATTTTCCGGCCTCCATGGCGTGCCAAAGGGAAGAGTGGCGGAACACAAACGCATCATGCGTTCTCCCCGTGTACCCCAGGACAATGTCCACAAATCTCCCGGCATGATCCACCGTGCCCTGGAGCAGTATGGAGAATGCACTTTTCCTGTTTATGAATTCCTCTCCTCTACCCTTTGGGGGCCGCACCGGGATGTGTGTGCCATCCACCGCCCCAATGCACTGCGGAAACCCCATCTGGTGGAAACCATCCATGATCTGAAAGAGAAAAAAACATATTAGAAGCCTCAAGTTTTCAAAGGACGCAAACGCGCAAGCGGAAGAGAAATGGGGAAGTCACATGGCAAGAAAGGACTTGATGTCCAATGCCCGATGCTTCCTGGAGGTATGGGATGGGTTCCCTGGCACGTTGGTACACTCCTGTCAGAAATGGGGCAAGTGCTGGTCGCTGGCCAACGCACCTCTCGTTTCATGGCCGGGAGAGTGCAACCATGAGGCCTGGAGAACAGGTAGTGGCGCGGTGTGGGAGAGGGGGGTTGGATTTCCAGGTACTCACCCTCCGATAGTCTCCCAGGCACACAGTGGATGGCAGAAGCACTTGCTCCATGGCTAGGCACACCTCAATCACCACGGCCGCCACTGTGGAGATCCCGAGACCGAACGTGTTGGCCGTCTTACGGTATAGCAGGGGGGATGTCAACCACCATACCGTGACGGCCACTCTCTCCTCCACGGAGATGGGTTGGCGCATCTCCGTGCTGCTCCTCTGCAGGTGTGGACGCAGATGGTCTGCGATCTCAAAGAGGGTGGCCTTTGTCATGCGGAAGTGGTACAACCACTGATCCTCGTCCCACTTCGCCAGAACCTCTTCGGACCACCAGGTCCGGCTCATCCTCTCCCTGACCCACCATCTCCTGGGCCGTGGGACTCGGCGCGAGGGACCTCTCATCAGGGCCAAATAATCCCCGAAATCGCCCTCGTCGTCCAGGTAGAGCCACTCCCTCCTTGCTCTGTCACGGGCCCACTGCCTGTGCATGGTGTCCACCACTATGCCCAGGACAGTCACGAGGGGCGCAAGAGCACTTAACACACTCTCCATCACCTCACCCTCCATGGTCAAACTCTCTGCGGAAACCGGCACACCAGATAGCCAGGAATCACGCTCACGAGCACAAAAACACCTCTTCTAGCCTGGATATGGCGACGAAGAAGGAGGGCTCCCACCCTCTGTGGGAGGACCGAGGGGCTGTTGCGTGCGGTGCGTCCGTACGTACGTTCGCGTGCACGCACGTGCGCAGTGACGTACTGGCTCTTTTTTAAAAAAAAAAACCCCGGCCAATCACGGACGAAGTGGGCGTGGTTAGGAGGCGGGCGGAAGGTGAAATCCGATTACAGTGTGGATCTGCGGACAGGCGCTAGTGCGGAGCACTCAAGAGCCATGTGGAACGTTAGAAAATATAATCCGCAATTGCGCGGATACAAATAAAACCGGCCAGAACCGTGCCTGCGCGATTTCGCGACCACGTGTGGAAAAGGTCAATATTAGAGGTTGGGCTAGATGACCCTTGGGTGCACCTTCCAAGCTTCAGGTTTTATTTTGATTATTTATTTAAAGTTATTCCCAATTTCCCCACGTCTTAATCAGAATTAAGTAGCCTAATCAGTGCGTAATGATTAATATCCTGGCCATTAATAATGCAGGTTGGACTAAATGGCCTTTTGGGAACCCCCCTTTCCAAGCCTCAGATTCTGTTTTTCTTATTTATTTAAAATTATTCCCCATCTTCTGCTCCTTAATCATAATTTATGTACCCTAATTAGTAGGTAAGGCTGACAAAAAAAAAGAATAAATATTGGGGGTACCCTAATTAGTGCATTACTGATTAAAAATCCTGACAATTGATATTGGGGGCTGGACTAGATGGCCTTTTGGGACCCCCTTCCAACCCTCAGGTTTCATTTTGCTTATTTATTTAGGTTATTCTCCATTTCTTACCCCTGAATCATAATTAGGAACCCCAATTAGTGGGTAATGATTAATATCCTGACAATTAATGTTGGGGTTGGACTAGATGGCCTTTTTGGGTGCCCCTTCCAAAGTTCAGCTTCTATTTTGCTTATTTATTTAATGTTATTTCCTTTAATCGTTAGGATCAGGATTATGCTCTAATTATTTAATTAATTATTTAATTAATTTCTTGAACTCACAAGAATCCACCCTGACCAGCCCCACACATCAGCATGTGGCTTGTAGAGAAGGATCCGCCGGCCTTGTGCACCAGATGACCTGGAGAGAGGATGCCCAAGAGAAACGGGAATACCGCTATGCACTCTCCACCCTCTGCCTCTCAGGCTGCAGCAGAGAGAGTTGTGGTGTTCCCTGGCCCTCCCATGCCCCAGGAAGAAAAAGGGCCGGGCAGCCCCCCCCCCAAGAGGACTCCAGATGGTGCTTTTCTGTGGTGGGGGGACCAAAGAGCATGGCTTCCCCAAAGAGGAGGCTCATGGTTCAGTGGCAGGTGCTGCAAGGGCCACTCTTCCTGCCCGGGCCCAGACAGTCCCTCCTCTGGGGAAGAGCCTCGTCCTTTCCTGCACAATAATGCCCTCTGAGAAATTTCTCCTCCCACATGAGCCTGAAAGGGGCCAAGACCTCCCAGCTCCCTTACCGAACAACATGGCTGCCGTCTTCCTCACCCAAGGATGCGAGCGGTTGAAAAAGAGCTGGCAGATATGCGCTAGGTTAGCCAGTCCCTCCCTTGAGTTGCAGTGCTGGATCAGGGGTGAAAGACTAAAGTCAAAATCGGAGTTCCCTCAGCCTGTCCTAATGCCCCATGCCCTCTTAGCTTGGGCCCTTCCAGACGGCCCTGTGGGCACTTTCCAGGCGCTTGGCAACCTTGTGAAGCACCTCCTGAAGGGAAAAGGTGACCTCTGCCAAAAGGCTGATCTCCAGGTGCCACTGCAGGGCCTCGGCCAGCTCCCAGAGAGTTGCCTTCGCTGCCTTCAAAGTAAAGGAGGAAGACACAGAGGGAAACTGAGTCAGACCTGCTTGGAGGGCAAAAGGTCACCCCTTCCGCTGACCTTCCCCCAGACTCCCGCAGCAGCCCAAACCTCCAAAGCCTTGTGGGGCCAGCACTTTGGCCTCCTCACCTCAGCCACTTCCACATCCTCATCCTCCACCAGCATCAGCATTATCAAGAGGTCGTGGAGGGTATGGCGCTCCATCCGGAGATGTTCCAGGTGATGCATAAGGTGCCCATAACAGGCGAGGGCTGATCTCCAGACCTTTGGCACTTCCTAGAAAGGGAGCGGGAGAAAGGAGCCCATCTTTTCATAGGCAGGAACCAATTGGCCACCCAGCCCCTTGTATGAACCACCCTTTCACGGGTTGAGGAGAGGGGAAGTGGAGACACTCCCCACCACCACTACCAGAGAATGGCAGAGAGGATCAAGACTCACGTGAAGCAAGAGGCCCTGGTACTTTGTGGAGATAGCCTCCTGGGATGCCTGAGCCATCCTTTCCAGGAGGTTTCCCAGGATCTTCAAGATTTCACTGCAGGTAGGAGGGACTTCAACAAACAAGGAGGGACATTCAAAGCCAGAGCTGACACGACAGACATGCTTGCTTGCTTGCTGGGGGGCGGCATGGACTCTCACATCCAGCCCCTCAAGAAGGCCAGAAACTCCCCTGACCATTTCTCCATCCACCCCTCTCCTAATCACCCAGCTTACCCAGAAAACAAGGAGTTGTTCTCCGGGTTCCCACTGGTCCCTTCCTCGTCCTCCAGCCTGGTGGCCTCAATGAAGAGGTTCACCAAGGCGGGAAAGAGGTCTGGGAGCCACACCTCCTCCAGCCTCTGGATGTCACAGATGCAGGCAACAATCCCACCGACGGCTCGGGTGGCCTTCTGCTGTGGAGAAAAGGAGGTTTGCGCCTCAACAAAAGGAGCACTCTTGCGGATGCTCAGGAGGGAAGGAGGGTTGCTGTCTCCTTCCCCCGTCCCCCAAAACAAGGTGCAGGCGAGGAAAACTGGATCGTCCTCTGAGTTCTCCGGAGATCTCCTTCTCCCTCACGGGTCTTTCCTCCTCTCCATCTGATGGGACTTCCTTCTACCTGGAAGACACCAGAGAACCAGGTGAGGGGAATGGGTGGGCCAGTGCAGCTGGGACTTCTTCTGGGCAATGAGGTCCTTACTGTGGCTGCATCCAAAGGGGAAGTGGGCTGCTCCGTCCCCTCCTGGGGCAGCTGAGGGCCTCCCTTCACCTGGGCCAGGAGCAGGTCCAGCGCCGCATCCAGACTGCAGCATGGTGAGTTGAAGACTGCACATATTAACTCAGCACATTGCCTGGGAAGAGGAACAGGGGCTGAGAGGGAAGCCACAGGACTGGACACTCCTTGGGGCAGAACAAGAGGCAGTCTTCCTACCTCTCTGTGCACTCAAGAAAGTGCTCGGTGGCCAATCTCAAGCGTTTCTGGTCCACATAGTCCACTGCCCGTGTGGCCTCTCCAGAGGAGGGACTGGAGACCAGCTGGCAGAGACGATGGAAAAGGTCCTCGCACTGCCGGAAAAGAAAGAGAGGAAATCAGGGCACCCGCAGGGAGCCCTGCAAAGGCTTCTGGGGCTGAGAGGGAGTGGGAAGCAGAGGGGAAGGAATGGTGCACACAGAGATGCTCACTGAAAAACAGACCCCTTGTTTGAATTCAGTTGGTCCCAGTCAAGAGAGGGCCCACTTCTCTGAGACAAGCCTGCCATTCAGCAGAAAGAGGCACCTTTCATCTACCCCAATGGGGGAGGGGCGGGGGTGATGCCTTCTTGGAGGTGGTCCCAGGTTTTACCAAGGGGAACTCTGTCTCTTACCTTCTCCTGATCACAAGAGGGCCACCGGGAAGGATGGAGGCCAGATTCTTCCTCCTCCTCCTCCAAGTCCAGTGGGCTGGGCAGAGAGACACAGGGAGTTGAGAGAGGACTGGGAATGACAGCCTTCCCATGCCAGGGAATGGCAGGGACTGGAGGCAGCTAAGGGGCAAGAGAGGCCTGCTGGGAGTCCATCGAGGCCTGGGGTGGGCAGTTCCAGGTGTCTCTGGCTCTGCGAGATCAAGGCAGGGAGAGGAAAGCACTTTGGGGTAGCAATGTTATTCTCCCAGTGGAGAAGAAAGTACCTGGACAAGCTAGACAAAGCATCCCATTCCTCACCCTCCAGGCAGCTAATGCCATCCAAGGTATCATCTTCTGGATCCTGGGAAGGCCAGTTGTGGGGGAGGAGTGAAATGGTGGAACTCCCCTTCCTCATGGGGTACAGGGGGGGTTGGAAAGCTCATCAGGTGCAACCCACAAAAAAGAGCGAGGAAGAGAAGCAAGCCCAGGGAGGAAGAAAAGATGGCTGTAGAAAAGAGGTGGAGAGATACGGCAGGGAGAGGCAATGCAAAATGGAAGCAGTGACTGGGTTCGAAGCCAGGGAGAGGGGAGTTGTCCAGCTAGAATTCTCCTCTTCTCCTGACTGGGGAAAGAAAAGGAGAGAGCGCCATCTTGTCATTTGGCTCGGGCAGCAAAAGGTCTTGGGGTGGATCTATTCTGAAGACATTTCTCTAAGGAAGAAGGGAGGGGAAAATGCCAGCCTTTTCTGTTCTAGCCCCCCTTCCCTTCCTCACCTGGGACAAGAGGTGGAGTGAGTCCTCATCAGAGGAGATGAGGCTTGATGTTCTCTGCCTCCTGAGAGGAAAAACAATAAACAGTCAGACAAGAGACAGCTCCGTCAATGTTCAGAGCAAAACTTCTCCCACTCACCTGGAAGCTGCCACTACCTACAGCTTGAAACAAAGAGGAAAATTCTCTCTTCCGAGATTCTGCCAGACTCACTTCTGTTGGTGAAGGCAAAAATCATGTACTCGTCAAAGGCCTCGGGATGGTGGAGGCCCATTTTGTAGCATATCTCTTCTATGACATCCTGAGCAACCTAGAAAATTGGAGGAGACAGGGGTGACCGACGGCTAACCCACCAAGAACTTTCAATAATATCTTTTCCTAATATAGCATGCAAGCTTTGGAACTATGCAAAACTCTTCCACAGACTGGATTGCTGGTGGGGCTGTGCTTGTTTTTGCTGTTATTTGCTTGCTATTGTTTGCTTGCTATTGTCCTGACCGTGGGCTGTGCCTGATCACACGGTCTGACTAACAAGAGGGAGGAGGCAGCTAGCGGGGAGGAGCTTTATTAGGAGCTAACAACGGGCCTCTAGCTCATTTCCCTGAGGAAAGAGCAGAGGAGAGCTGGGTCTGTGAAGACATCCTAGACCAGGTGTGTTTTACAGGCTCATTTTTGCTGTGGTCGTTTTTGCTGTGCTTGTGGGGCTGTGCTGGTTTTTGCTGTGCTTGTGAGGCTGTGCTTGTTTTTGCTGTGCTTGTGGGGCTGTGCTTGTTTTTGCTGTTATTTGCTTGCTATTGTTTGCTTGCTATTGTCCTGGCCGTGGGCTCTGCCTGATCACACGGTCTGACTAACAAGGGGGAGGAGGCAGCTAGCGGGGAGGAGCTTTATTAGGAGCTAACAATGGCGCGCACCAAAGGCGCGCGCACTTGAACTCCTTTACTTCAATCGTCCAACCCTTAACATTGGACAATCAATAGAGCTAACACAGCTTACACAGCTGAATTTCAAATAGAAAGCCCAATTATTCTTTCTCAAGCTTCTCCTACTTCTTCTGTAGTTTCAAGGATGGAAGGTGAGGGAGCTGCTGCAGTCACCTGTAACACTTGTGGCATGTTCCTTTTCTTGCCACAAGAGGATCTCGGATACACCTGCACCAAGTGCAAGCTGGTCGCCTTCTTGGAGGACAAGGTTCGCCAGCTGGAGACACAAATTTCTGATCTCCACCTTATTAGAGAAGGGGAGGACTTTTTGGATAGGGAAGAGAAGACCTACCGGAAATCCAAATACACGGAGGAGCTGCCAGATCAGGAAGCCAGTACGCTGCGCCAGGAAACAGAGGCTTGGGCGAATGTCACACGGAGGAGTAAAAGGACCAAAAAGGTAACAGAGACTCTTAACCTACGCAATCGCTTTGATGTACTTGGACACACAGACAATGAGGAGCACTACGCAGAGGGAACAGTATACCAACAAGAAAGAATCCAACTTCGGCAACAGGAACTAGATCAACGCTCCCAGCCTCAACAGAATGCTCAGCCAGTCCTAGTAAAACACGCTTATCGAGGAGCCCAGGGGAAGCCTCAGAAGAGGCGAGTTCTGGGTGTAGGGGACTCTTTGCTAAGAGGAACTGAAACAGCAATCTGCAAAATGAACAAACTCAATCGAGAGGTCTGTTGTCTTCCTGGGGCCAGGATCAACCACATAACAGAGAGGCTAACCAGGCTAGTCAAACCCGCTGACTATAAGCCCCTCATTTTGGTTCATGTCGGAACCAATGACACTGCAAGGAGCAGCTTTACCACATTGCAAAGGACTACGAGCGTATGGGGACGAAGCTCAAGGACCTTGGTGCGCAGGTGGTCATTTCGTCTCTCCTTCCTGTTCAAGGATACGGTGCACGTAGGGAAAGGGCAATAGTAGAGGTCAACAACTGGCTCCGCACATGGTGCCGCCAACAACGGTTTGGGTTTTTGGAACATGGCCTGAATTTCCATGAACGTGGGCTTCTGGCGAGGGATGGGCTGCACCTCACAAAACTTGGCAGGAATGTTTTTGCTAACAGTCTTGCAAGGAAGATTAAGAGATCTTTAAACTAAGATCCACTGGGGAGGGAGACAATATTATTCAGGGCAAGGACTCAGAGAACACAGGGGGAAAAGGCCCAAATGATACTGGACAAGTAGTACAAGCGGCCAATGGCGGAGGACTAGAAACAATAGTACAGGACTTGCAGGAAGGGCCCAGGGACTTAAGTGTCTCTACACTAACGCAAGGAGTATGGGAAACAAGCAGGATGAGCTTGTACTCCTAGTACAAGAAAATAAATACGATTTGATAGGCATCACTGAGACCTGGTGGGATGAGTCTCATGCTTGGAATATAGGAATAGAGGAGTATAGCATATTTTGTAAAAATAGACCAAACAAGAAAGGAGGAGGAGTAGCCTTGTATGTCAAGGATGTTTTCACCTGTGAAGAGATCCGGGACTTAAACCCAGAAAGCCAGGTCGAGAGCATTTGGGTAAGAATTAAGGCAGCGAGAAACAACAGGGATATTCTGGTGGGGGTTTACTACAGACCTCCAACCCAGGCTGAGGACTTGGATGACGCCTTCCTCAACCAAATGACTGCACATTCAAAGAGGAGAGATACAGTAATAATAGGAGATTTCAATTACCCGGATATATGCTGGCAGTCAAACTCTGCCAAGACAGCAAGGTCCAGCAAGTTTCTCGCTTGTGTTGCAGACAACTTCATGGTCCAGAAGGTGGAAGAGGCCACAAGGGGATCCAATATTCTAGATCTGACCCTGACCAACAGGGATGACCTTGTGAATGAGGTAGAAGTGGTTGGATCTTTAGTGGGGAGTGACCATGCCCTGTTGGAATTTAGCATTCAGTGGGAAGGAAAGATAAGGGTAGCCAGACACTCGTCTTAGATTTTAAAAAAGCGGACTTCTGTAAACTTAGGGAGCTGCTGGCTGGAATTCCGTGGTCAGGAATAGTGAAAGGGGAAAAGGGGTTCAGGAGGCCTGGGAGTTCCTTAAAAGGAGATACTGAAGGCAGAGTTTAAAACTGTGCCAATAAGGAGGAAAAATGGAAGGCATCTGAAGAAACCAGGATGGTTGACTAAAGAACTCTCAGCTGAGCTAAGAGTCAAGAGAAACACGTATAGGAAATGGAAGAAGGGGGAAACCACCAAAAAAGAATTTAAGCAAGTAGCCAGGAGATGTAGGGAGGAGGTCAGAAAGGCTGAAGCACAGAACGAACTTAGGCTGGCCAGAGACATTAAAAACAACAAAAAAAGGTTTTTTTAAATATGTCCGCAGCAAAAGGAAAAAGAAGGAGACAGTAGGGTTGCTGCGCAGAGAAGATGGCGAACTACTCACAGGGGGAGAGAAAAAACAGAACTACTTAACACCTTCTTTACCTCCGTTTTTCCCCAGAAGGATACAAGCACTCAACCTGGCGGTTGGGGAGCAGGGGAGGAAGCAGAGGAAATGAGGTACGTAATAGGTAGAGAGATGGTACAGGACTACCTGGCCACACTGGATGAATTCAAGTCTCCAGGGCCAGATAAATTGCATCCTAGGATATTAAAAGAGCTGGCAGAGGTCATTTCAGAACCGCTTGCTATAATTTTTGAGAAATCTTGGAGGACAGGAGAAGTTCCAGCAGACTGGAAGAGACAAATGTTATCCCCATCTTGAAGAAGGGAAAAAGAGGACCCAAATAATTATCGCCCAGTCAGCCTGACATCAGTACCCGGAAAGATCTGGAGCAGATCATTAAGCAGTCAGTTTCTAACCATTTAGAAAGCAACGCGGTAATAATGAGAAGTCAACACGGATTTCTCAAAAATAAGTCATGCCAGACTAATCTTATCTCTTTTTATGATAGAGTTACTAGCTTGATAGATGAAGGGAATGCTGTGGCTGTAGCATATCTCGATTTCAGGAAGGCCTTCGACAAAGTTCCCCATGACATTCTTGCATCGAAGCTAGTAAAATGTGGGCTGGACAGGGCTACTGTTAGTTGTATTTGTAATTGGTTGACCGACCGAACCCAAAGGGTGATCACGGATGGCTGCTTTTCATCCTGGAGAGAAGTGACTAGTGGGGTGCCACAAGGTTCTGTCCTGGGCCCAGTGCTGTTCAACATTTTTATCAATGACTTGGATGAAGGAATAGAGGGCATGCTCATCAAATTTGCAGATGACACCAAATTGGGAGGAGTTGCTAATACGCCAGAGGACAGGATCAAAATTCAAAATGACCTGGACAGATTGGAGAGCTGGGCCAAGGCGAACAAAATGAAATTCAACAGAGAGAAATGTAAGGTCCTACACTGAGGTAGAAAAAATGGAATACATAAATATAGGATGGGGGACACGTGGCTGGATAGCAGTATGTGTGAAAGGGATCTAGGAGTCTTCATAGACCACAAGCTGAACATGAGTCAGCAGTGTGATGCGGCAGCCAAGAAAGCCAATGCAATTCTTGGCTGCGTCAATAGGAGTATGGTGTCTAGATCGAGGGAGGTACTGGTACCACTCTACTCTGCTTTGGTTAGACCCCATCGTGAATACTGTGTCCAGTTCTGGGTACCCCAATTCAAGAACAATACTGACAAGCTGGAGCAAGTCCAGAGGGGGGTGACCAAAATGGTGAGAGGCCTGGAAGCCATGAAGCCCTATGAGGATAGACTTAGAGAGCTGAGTATGTTTAGTCTGCAGAAGAGAAGGTTAAGAGGGTACATGATAGCCATGTTTAAATATTTGAAGGGATGCCACGTAGAGGAAGGAGAGGGTTTGTTTTCTGCTGCTCCAGAGACCAGGACAAGGAGCAATGGATTCAAGCTGCGGGAAAGGAGATTCCACCTGAACCTCAGGAAGAACTTCCTGACAGTCAGGGCTGTCCGGCGGTGGAATCTGCTGCCTTGGAGTGTAGTGGAGTCTTCTTCCTTGGAGGTTTTTAAGCAGAGGCTTGATGGCCATCTGTTGGGATTGCTTTGAGGGTGTTCCTGCATCGCAGGGGGTTGGACTGGATGGCCCCTGGGGTCTCTTCCAACTCAACATTTCTATGATTTCTATGATTACCCAGTTTTTACGGGGTCAGGCCAAGTCAAAAGCCAAACAAAGATGCCCAATAAAATACTTTTATTGAATGAAAATCTCACGCATCAACACAATCACTTGCACACTCACTCACGAGCTATTAAGAAGCAAAAGAGAGGAAACTGGAGAGGAGAATATTGAAGGGGTTGTAGCTGGCGTAATCCTGCACCTTTTCCTGAAGTCCTCGGTCCGGGAGAAACAGCGGAGAAGTGGGGCTGAGCATGGAGAGGGCTGAGGGGATTACTCAATGGGAGGAGCAATGGTCTGCTGGGATGACCGGGAGTGATCCAAAGAACCTCTCAAAAACTGGGACTATTTGTAGGGGAAAAAATACCTGGAGGGCTAATCCTTTCCTGGGGAGAACAACGGGTGTTGCAACGGAAAAGAAGCTCCATGATGGCCACTCCTTTTGCACCATGAGATCACAAGGTGTGGCCAAAGTCTCACGATTTTTGGCTGCATTTGATTGTGGTGTGACTTTGTGTAAATGGTCCTCGCTTGATAGGATATTTACTCAACTTGGGCAAACACGCTAGTCCTCTCTAGTCGGCTTCTCGGGGCTGACAGCCCTTTGTTTACTGTGGGCTTACACATCTCGAGGTCTCCTGGGGCTACGTGACTGGGGATTTTACTGGCCTGACCTGGTTTTCTGTTGTTCGACCGTGACTGCCTACATGCTCATCCGGCCGACCTCTCAGGCACACGGAATCATGTTTCATATCAAATTTGTAGACCCCGGGATAGGGCTTTCCCAGTGGAGTCTGTACAAGTGTTTGTTTTGTGGGAAAAACTTCGGCTACATTTCAGTTTGTGATACACCAGAGGTCTCATAGAGGATCACTGTAAAAGAAAGCACCTCCTTAGGCATCAAGATTCATCGGGATGAGGGAAAGTGTCCATGCGGATGGCGGAGGACAAGGGGAGCCAATCCTACTGCAGCTGTGTGTGGATGCCTGGAAAGGCAAGGTAAGCAGCAGCTGCCTCCAGATTCCCTCACACATGTGCATATTGTCTGTTCTGAACAAAAAGTTGCCAAAACATGTTGAACTGTTTCTTTTTGTGGGGTGGGAGCCCATTCCTTCCCATGTTACGTCTACCTGCACTGACATGTCTTCAAAGGACCCAAGAGTCCTGAAGCCCACGGATGCCTTGCTGATGTCCATCCTTTTCGGCTGACGCCTTTTTCACAGTGAGACGGTCCCAGGGGTGACAGCCGGGCTTTGGAAGCCCCTTGCCGCAGATGGTCCGACAGTCCCCAACAACTTTGGCTTTCATACCCCCGTTAAAAAACATGCTTCCTTAGCAAAGGTTTCCCGCGTGATTTTAGATGTTTATAATTTTAGGCATGTAAACCTGTGGTTTTTAGATTTGTGACCTTGGAGAGTTTAGGTAATTTGGTTTAGGCATGGTTTTGTGTAATCTTGTAAATCACCCTCAGCAATTGCCAGAAAGGGTAAAGTAGAAACCAAAGCAAACCTGTCAACAAATAAAATTGAGACCTTTGCTTCACTCGTCCTTCCTCCCTTTCTCCTGCGCTCTCTTCTCCATATTTGACATTTTGAGCCTTTGCTGAAACCAAGGTGAGAGCACAAGAGACTTCCTCTGTATAAAGTTGGTCCAGAGCTTGGAAAAACACTCCCTTTTGCCTCCCTAGACTCCCTCTGTGCAAACGAAGGAAAGATTATATTGAGTAACTGAAAAGAAACACTGTGGTTTATCTCCTTCCCGTCCTACTTGGTATGTTTCTCTCCCTTCTCTCTCCAAGAAAGCCAATGAGAAAATCTTCTCTCATATTAAATGTGATTCCTTTATAACTGAATGTCCCCCACACATGAGACACAGGCAGCAGCATGGTGCTGAGGTTCGATGCTTTTTTTGTCCAAGAGAAAACTAGCCACCCTCCCGTAGAGATTTAATGTGGTATAGTCCCATCTTCTACAGCTTATCTTATACCAGGGATGCATGTCAGTGTTGGATGCTGAAAGAATCCTTGTGGAGGCCAGGAATTACAACCGTTGCAGAACAACAGGCAATAAAAAATTCCAACCCAGAAGAGTCTGACGAGACATTCAGAATTTTCTGAGGGAAAATGAACAGGTTGCTTACCTGTAACTGTAGTTCTTCGAGTGGTCATCTGTGCTTCATACAATAGGAGCTTTCGCGCCTGCGCGGTAGCGTTCGGAAGATTCTAGAGCTTGCTGGCTTGGCGGGGGAGCCCCTCCCCCGGTCGTACTGCGCATGCTCCTCCCGCCGAGACGCGGTCTCTCCTCAGTTCTGGTCCGCCGAAGAACATGGGACCTGAAAAGAGGGGAAGGCAGGGCGGGTGTGTATGAGGCACAGATGACCACTCGAAGAACTACAGTTACAGGTAAGCAACCTGTTTCTTCTTCGTGGTCTCTGTGCCTCATACAATAGGAGACTGTATAGCTCACCTGTAGGATGGTGGGTCAGGTCCCAGACCCTAGAGGACAGAGGCCAGCACCGCACGACCAAACCGGGCATCTTGCCTGGAACGGCAGTCGAGCCTGTAGTGGCGGATGAAGGTCGACGGTTGGGCCCAGGTCGCCACACGACACAGTTCCGGCAGGTCGACCCCTCGCAGGAGGGCCGCGGACGTGGCCACGGCTCTGGTGGAGTGGGCCCGAAGCAGGTCCGGCGGGGGCTTCTTGGGCAGTTGGTATGTCAAGTGGGTAGTCTGCGCGACCCACTTGGAGAGTCGCTGGGATGATACCTTGTGGCCTCTTTTCTGCCTGCCATAGCAGACGAAGAGGTGTGGAGTCTGTCGGTAGGACGCCGTCCTATCCGTGTAGAAAGCGAGGGTCCGACGGACGTCCAGGGAGTGCAGGGCCCGCTCCAGGGGCGAGGTCGGCTCGGGGTAGAAGGCCGGGAGCACGATGTCCTGGTTGAGATGGAAGGTGGACACCACCTTCGGCAGGAACGAGACGTCAGGCCGGAGAATCACCTTGTCGCGGTGGAAGACCAAGAAGGGGTCGTCGGAGCGCAGCGCCGCCAGTTCCCCGGCTCGCCTGGCCGAGGTGATCGCCACCAGGAACGCCGTCTTCATCGCCAGGAGCCTGTCGTCCGCTGTCGCCATCGGCTCGAAGGGCGGCCTCGTGAGCTGCGATAGCACCAGCGATAGCGACCACAACGGTAGCGGGGGCGATACCGGCGGGTAGAGATGTTGCAGGCCCTTCAGGAATCGCTTGACGGTATCGTCCCGGAAGAGGGCCGCGGAGGGCGATCCCGGCGGTTGGTACGCCACGATCGCGGCGAGGTAGACCTTGATCGACGTGAAGGCAAGGCCTTGCTGTCGCAGGTGGAGGAGGAAGTGGAGGACGGTCCGGAGGCCGGCCGGGGACGTCGGTTCCCGTCGCTCCTCTTCGAAGGCGACAAACCGTTGCCATTTATAGTGGTAGTTCCTCCGTGTCGATTCCTTCCTCGCCGCGGTCAAGACGGTACCGATGGTCGGGTCGTCTACGGCGATATCCTCCAGGCATGGAGGGCCAATACCGGGAGGTCCGGGTGCAGCACCTGGCCGTTGGAGTGGGAGAGCAGGTCCGGCGCTAGCGGGAACTTGAGGATCCTCCCCCGCGAGGCCTCGATCAGGGGGCTGAACCAGTGTTGCCTCGGCCAGTACGGTGTCACCAGAATCGCGTCCGCTCCGTCCGCGATGATCTTCGATACGACGCGTCCGAGGAGCGGGAACGGCGGGAAGGCGTACAGGAGCCCCTCGTCCCACGGGATCTGGAACGCATCGCCGATGGAGTGGGGATCGTGACCCGCCCTGGAGCAAAAGTGTCGGCATTTCGCGTTCTGGCTGGTCGCGAAGAGGTCGACCGTCGGCTCGCCCCACCGGTGTCGGAGCATCCGGAAGGCGTCGTCGGCCAGGGACCACTCGTGGTAGGAGGAGGTGTCCCTGCTGAGGGCATCCGCCATGGTGTTCTCCTGCCCCGCCAGGTGAACCGCCAGTGGGTGGATCCTCAGAGAGACGCACCAGTTCCAGAGGGCGAGCGCGATGGTCAGGAGCGTGGTGGAGTGGGTCCCCCCTTGCCTGTTCACGTAGCACATGGCAGTCGTGTTGTCGGTGAGGATCAACACGGCGCGGCCCGCCACCAGGTGCCGGAACGCCATCAGGGCTTTGTGGATGGCGAGGAGCTCCAGAGCGTTGATGTGGAGGGACGTCTCGTCGTCCATCCAGGCGCCCTTGACCCGGAGGTCCCCGGCGTGGGCCCCCCAGCCCAGCAGGGACGCATCCGTCGTTATCGTGACCGTGGGCCTGGGCTGGCGGAACGGCATTCCCGACATCAGGTTCCGGTGGGACTGCCACCACAGGAGAGTCTGCCGGATCTCGGGGGGAATACGGTAGCGGGGGGACTGCTCGTCCCGGAGCGGGTCGAAGGCCCTGACGAACCAGTGCTGCAGGGGTCGCGCTCGTAGCCTGGAGAGGTAGGTGACGGCCGTGGTCGCCGCCACGTAGCCGAGCAGCTGCTGTAGCGTCCTGGCCGACACCGTCGGGGCCTGGGCGGCCGTCCGCGCCGCACGGGTGAGCGTCCGAGCCCTCTCCGTCGGTAAGTAGGCCCTTCCCGCCACGGTATCGAGGGTCGCCCCGATGAAGTCGAGAAGGCGGGTGGGTTCGAGGTGGGATTTCTTGGGGTTTACCTTGAGCCCGAGCCGGGTAAGCCACGTCAGGGTAAGGTGAATGTCTTTGTAAAGTTTGTCTTTGCAGGACGCCACCAATAGCCAGTCGTCGAGATAGGGGTAGATCGAGATGCCTCTCGTCCGCAGGAAGGAGACGATGGGATCCATGCACTTCGTGGACACGCGGGGTGCGGTGGAGAGTCCGAAGGGCAGGACCCGGTACTGGTAGCTGGTACCGTCGATCGCGAAGCGCAGGTACCGTCTGTGCTGGGGGCGGATCGAGATGTGGAAGTAGGCGTCCTTGAGGTCTATGGATGCCAGCCAGTCCCCTCGGCGTAGGAAGGGGAGGATTGACGGTAGCGTGACCATCTTGAACCTCTTGGGAGGGATGTACTCGTTCACTCCCCGCAGGTCCAGGATGGGGCGTAGGGACCCGTCCGCCTTCGGTACGGCGAAGTACCTCGAGTAGAAGCCGGTGGTCCTGGCCGAAGGCGGCAGCCTCTCGATCGCTCCTTTGTCGAGCAGGGACTGGATTTCCTCCAGCAGAGCCGGGCTGGCCGGGGTGGAGTAGTAGACGCCCCGTGGTGGAATATCCCGGAACTCGATGGCGTACCCCAGGCGGACGATGGTAAGTACCCAGGAGTCCGTGGTGATCTCGCGCCATCGGTCGAGGTGTCTGGCCAGGTCCGGGTGGTGGATGAGGTCTGCTGGAGAGGCGAACGACGGCATCGGTGGTGTCCTGCGGGAGGCATCAAAAGCGTGCCTTCCCCCCGGAAGACGACGACTTCTTTGACGGCAGAGGCTGTCGTCGGAAGGGCATCCTCTGAGCGGGCGCCGCGGACGGTCTCGAGGCGGTCGAGCGCGGGGACCGGGGCTGGTAGGCCGAGGACGAGGAGGACCTTCGCCAGGACGATCTGGACTGGGAGGACCGGCGAGCCTGGGGGGCTGGTTGATCCCCATCTTCCTTGCCGTCAGCCGGGCCTTTACGAGGTGGTCCATGGCCTCGTCCGTGGACGTGTGGAAGAGCCCCTGCCCGTCGAAGGGGAGGTCCTCTATTCTCCGGCGACTGTCCTCCTGGAGTCCGGAGGAGCGGAGCCACGCGTGGCGTCGGAGGGCCACGGCGCCGACCATCACCCTCGAGGTAGCCTCCACGGCGTGCCTCGAGGTGGCGAGCTGTTGGGTAGCCACCGCCACGGCCTCTCCGAAAATCTGCGTGGCGGACGCGCGGGACTCTTCCGGGAGGTCAGCCAGGAGAGGGCCCAGGCGGTCAAAGAGGTTTCGATGATAGGCCGCCAAGCAGGCCATGGTGTTGGTGGTCCTGGACACCAAGGACGCCGCCGAGTAGAACCTCCTCCCGAAGCCATCGAGTTTCCGGCCTTCTCGATCGGGCGGGGTGGTGTGTGCCCGGTTGCCACCTCGCGTCTGCGATGACTCCACCACCACGGAGTTCGGGACGGGGTGGTTGAACAGGAACTCCGCTCCTTCCCTCTGAGTCCTGTAGAGGTGCTCGAGCCTATGCGGGATAGGCTGCGCGGACGCCGGCTTCGCCCAAGGCTGTTTCAGCGCGTCCGCCAGGGTCGGGAGGAACGGGAGCGGCGCGGTCGATGGAGGCCGGGTCTCCAGGTACTGAAAGACCGGGTCCTGCGCCTGCGGGGCGGGCTCCGTCACCTTGAGGCTGAGCGCCGTCGCCATCCGGAGGAGGATTGCAGAAAACTGGCGCACGTCCTCCGGCGCCGATTCCGGGAGCGGGTCTCCAAAGTCCAGTGGCGGTGACTCGTGGGAGGACGGCGTGGATTCCGCGGAGTCCGAGTCCGACTCGTAGGACTCGTCGGACGGGGATGACGAGCGCCGCGCGGTCTTCTCCCCTTCTCTAGGCCGCTGCTGTGCCGGCTGCGTCGGCGGAGCGGCCGGCGGTACCGTCGGGGCCTGCACGGTCTCCAGGGGTGGTACCGATGGTCTCGGGTGCGACGCCGCCTGCGTCGTCGACGTGGCCGAGGTTCCCGCTCCGGCCGGGGTGGCCTGGGGGTCGGCCTGGTCGCCGTGGCCGTTGTCCTTGGCGGCGGGGAGACCGGTCTGTGGCGGGGCGACGGCTCCCGGGGAGCGTGGGAGCTCGGGGACCCACACCTCGGCGATCGCCCGTGGCGGGAGTAGTGGCGCTCCGATGTGGCGAGCGGGAGCAGGGCCGCGGGGACCAGTATCTCGGGTCCGGATGGTAGCGGTCCCGGTAGGAGGGTGAGTAGGAATAGTAGGAGCCCGGGGGCTCATGCCATCCTTGCTCCAGCGCATATCTCCCCAAGTAGCCGGGGGACTGAGCGCTCTCGCCCGCGCGCACGCTCTCCAGGCGCATCTCCCGATACCGCGGGGATGGAGGCCTGGCCCAGTGGTCCGGAAATCGGGATTCGCCACGCCGGGGGAGGAATGTCTCCGGCCCGGGGTGTCCACGTGGCGCTCCGGAGATGGACGGCGACTCGGCGGCACAGTCTCCACGACTAGCTTCGGAGGCTGGGAGGGGGCGGCCTCGACAGGTTGGTCGTCGTCCGATAGCTCCAGGATCTCCTGGGCCTGCGGCGTTTCCTCCTCCGGGACGTCGGAGAGGGCCGACTCTGCCGTGAGCTGGGTAGGCGGCGGGGTCGGTGGCCTGGCGGTCTCCGGAGGGTGCCGCTTCTCCTTCCTCTTCTTCTTCTTTTCCCTGGCTACCTCCTCGGTAGCAGGGCGCTTCTTCTGTGCAGAAGTCAGCGGTTTCGAAGAGGAGGCCGCGGGGTCGTCTCGGGGCCGACTCGCCGAGATCTTCGGGATCCTCGGTAGCTTCATCACCGGTACCGGGGGCTTCGATACCGACGGTACCGAGGTCCCGGCGGCTGTTGGAGAGGAGGAGGAGGGCGAAGAAAGGCCTTTTTCCATCGGAGCGGGGACGGTCTTCTGGGCGCGGAGAGACTGCTCCCAACAAAAAGACTTCAACCTCGCCGCCCGGTTACAGAGTGTCTGGTGGGTGAACTCCCTACACGCGGGGCAAGTTTGGACGTTATGCCCCTCACCCAAACAAAAAAGACACTTCGAGTGTCGGTCCGAAAGGGCAACCTTCCTTCCGCAGGAGGCGCAGGACTTGACCAAAGCCGACATAAACCGCGGGGCAAGGGTGAGGAGAAGGGGAGAGTCCGAAGACTCCTCGCCGAGTCGAAGACCCAGCCGAGGAAAAAGCCAAAAACAGTCCAAAAGTCCAAAAAACCGTGCAAAACGTACCGAAAACCGAAGGGAAGTCCGTAGGGAGAGTCAAGAAACAGTCCGAGGTCAATTCCGAAATCCAAATCCAACAACTACGCAGCAAGAAATGCAAGCCAACGAGAAGAACCTTCTGTACGCTGAGGCGGACAAGAAAGAACTGAGGAGAGACCGCGGCTCGGCAGGAGGAGCATGCGCAGTACGACTGGGGGAGGGGGCTCCCCCCGCCAAGCCAGCGAGCTCTAGAATCTTCTGAACGCTACCGCACAGGCGCGAAAGCTCCTATTGTATGAGGCACAGAGACCACGAAGAAGAAGGTATCTAACAAGGATATTTCACAGAGACTTCCTTGCAAGGTAGCAGGCTCTCCTCCACTGGAGACTTTTCAAAAAGAGTTTAGAAAGTCACCTCCCAGGTTTACTTCAGCAGCGAATTCTTGTCTCTTTGGAGCCCTTCCAACCCTCTGATCCCAGGAGAGCACCAGAGAGGGACAAAAGGTCTGTGGAGGACAATGGTGAGCAGAGTGAGAAGAGAGACAAGGTGGATGGGAGAGAGAGGGGGTCCATGGGTGCGCGGAGGATAGTAGCGGAAACCAGAAATACATGGGTGGAAAATATACACATACACTCTCTGGCAGTTATTGTTATGAACAGCCCCATCCATCTTGTCAACTCGAGGACGTGTCTTCCTTTTATTTTACGTATAGATAATTTTTATTTCATTTTTAACACCAGGATTACAGAAAAAGAGAGAGACACAAAAAAGGGAGGAGGAGAAGTACACAGGATATGAACATGGGCTATGCAAATACATTAATGTAAACAGAACCTGTTTTCAGAAAAAACACAGAACAAGAAACCCTCGTTTTGCATTTTCCCCCTTAACTTACATCTGTAGGCATTCCATGTCTTTGCCACTAACTGTTAGCAATACGGAGCTATCCATCTGTTTAATCTTATAGATAGGCCATTATTTGTTGCCCAGTAATAATTGTGAATTATCTAATAAGCAAAACTTGAAGTGGTTTTGTGTCCCTTAACGGTAACTTTTTTCAACTGATCTTTACTTGTTCTGTCTTTAAATTTTTAAACATTGTTTACAACTATTCCAGTATAACTGAAAATAACCTATTATTTTAAATAGGTCAGTGTTAAATATAACAAAGATGCAGGCCTTCTCTCAGGGCTTTCAAGGGAACAAAGGGAACTTTTCCTACTCTTTACACACATTGAACAATTAAATGGTTTTCTCTCTGTGTGTGTTCTTTGATGAGACATCTAGCTTCCTACGGGTATTTTTCACACTCCAGGGATTGACATGAGAACTGTGTGGCCTGAGGGCCATGGGTGAATGTTTGGGGGTCCTGGGTAAACTGCTGGAACCTAATGATGGCAAGAGTGTAGAGTTTTACGGGTAAAACCGGACTCAAAAGAGCTGAAGAACATTTTCTAAAAATGCTGCTTTGGGTTTCTCCCCACCCCCCAAACAGAATGGCCATCAAAGCAGCCCCAAAAGTGAACAGAAGTGATGCAATTTCACATCCAGTTGCCCAAAACAACAGCTATGGCCATGGACTGAAGGTCTGAAGATCTCCAAAGAAACCTATAATGTCACAGTGGAGCTGCATGGACTCTGTAGGGTGCCTACCACTGATTGAAATTGCTACTCCCTGGTGTGAGTTGATGACATGTGAGTTGCATCTTCTGAGTGAAGCTCCTTCCACACTCCAAGCACTGAAATGGTTTCTCCCCTGTATGGCTTCTTTGATGACGAGTTAGATCTGTCTTTCGACTTAAGCTCTTCTCTCCTGTGTGACTTCTCTGGTGACAGGTGAGGTTTCCCTTCTGACTGAAGCTCTTTCCACACGTTAAGCACTTAAATGGCTTCTCTCCTGTATGTGTTCTTTGATGACGAGTTAGATCTGTCTTTCGACTAAAGCTCTTTCCACACTCCAAGCACTGAAATGGTTTCTCTCCTGTATGACTCCTCTGATGACGAGTGAGGTCTATCTTCCAACTGTAGCTCTTTCCACACTCCAAACATGTAAATGGTTTCTCTCCTGTGTGACTTCTTTGATGACAAGTGAAATTGCTCTTCCAATTGAAACTCTTTCCACACTCCAAGCACTGGAAGGGTTTTCTCCCTGCATGTCTTCTTTGATGACAAGTGAAGTCTGCCTGCTGACTGAAGCCCCTTTTCACATTGCAGGCATTTAAACATTTTCTCCTCAGTGTGAGTTGCGTGATGACGAGTGGGGTTTGTGCCTTCTGAATAAAACAACTTCCACACTGCTCGCATTTAAAGGGTTTCTCCCCCGTGTGTTTTGTTTTTGGGTTAAAAGTAAAAGAGATGCCTTCTGACTGAAGCTCTTCCCACACTCCAAGCACTGAAATGGCTTTTTTCCTATGTGAGTTGCCTAATAACAAATTAGGCTTTTCTTCCAACTGAAAACTTTTCCACACTTCAAGCATTTAAAGGGTTTCTCCCTTGTATGACTTGCTTGATGGCAAGTTAGGTGTATCTTCCGAGCGAAGCGCTTTCTGGACCCCCAAGCATTTGAAGGGTTTCCCCCCTGAGTAGGACCCATGCCCAGTGAGGCTTTGCTTCTGAGTGAAACTTTTTCCACATTCCATGCACTGGAAGGGTTTCTCCCCTGTATGAGTCGACTGATGATAAGTGAGTTCTATCTTCTGAGCAAAGCTCTTTCCACACTCCAAGCACTGGTAACTTTTTTCCCCAAATAAGTTTTTTTCATGACAAAAAAACCCCTTTCCGTTGGAAGCTCTTTCCCATACTGGCATTTAAATGGTTTGTCCCTTGAATGAACTTTTTGATGACAAGTGAGGAGCGATTTATGACTGAAACTCTTTCCACACTCCAACTTTTAAAAAGGTTTTTCCCATTGGACCCTCCTTTTTGCAAGAGGATCAAGGCTTTTTCCATTCTTTTCCACCTGTTAACACCCAATTTTTGGACAATGCTCTGCAGGGTTTCCCCCTTCATTCTCACCCAGTTGCCACTTTCTACCTGAAAAGGAAAAAAGGGAAACGGGTACAGCCCCAGAGAGACAGAGACGGTCATCCATCTTTGTATTTACACCCCAGACTGTGACTAAAGGGGGGCTTACAGAAATCAGAAAACTGAAATAAATACCCACACAAAAAAAAACATTGAAAAAACATAACAAATTAAAATGAGGAAATCTTATTTTAAAACAAAGATTTAAAAAAGAACACCACAACCAAAAGCCCTTCTCTAGTTAACAATCAATTCTAAAAAGCTTGCTGGAATAAGAAGGTCTTGATAGGTCCTGACCAGAAAGCTGTTCAGGTCTGAATCCCCCCCTCCAAAAAGACAGGAAAGAAGGAGCCATTCTACGCTCCTTGGGGGGGATTCCAGAGTCAGGGAGCAACAGCAGGGGGCCTTCTCCTAGCAAATGTGCCTGTGAAACACGGGGTGGGGCCCCTTGTTTCCCCTTTGAAGATCTCAGAGCTTGGGAAGGGTCACATGGACAGATGTAGGCCTTGACCTGAGCTGTAGAGGGCTTCATAGGTGGTCCCCACAACCATAACATTTACACCAATCAGCCAGGACTTTTCCACTTTTTGGGCTTGGTAATTGAACCCAAATTTTGAACTGTGTCCAGAAAAGATTGGCAACCAGTGGAGCTGTTCCAGGAAGGGAACTCCTTGCTCCCTGTAACCAGCTGAAGTTTCTGAATGCTCTTCAAAGGCAGCCCCCCAAGGGCAATTTTCCAAAAAATTTAAATGAAATGTAACTTAAGTGCCATGTCACCATGGCCAAGTAGACGTCCGATGGAAGGGCCACTGCAAAACCCTGGTTCCAGCCGCAGGTCGGGTTTCTGGAGTATACCCAAGCTGAGAACCTCCATTTTTGGGGGGAGATTTTAACCCTTTGGCACCAGAGGAATCACTATTCCCTGACCTGCTTTTCAACTGATGACAACGGGCATGGGGGAAAAAACAAGACCCTGCGGAACTCCACAGACCAAAGGCCAAAGAGTTGCAACAGCAGTCCACCCAGCTAAGACCAACGGGCTAGTTGAGTATAGGAGACTATTGGCCCCGCAGAATCCGTAATCTCTCCCGGCCACCCAGCTTTAATAACCACACTCAAATGGGGGGAAAAATTGAAATAAAAAAACCCACTAACACCCTTTCCTTACTTTATTGGGAGGGAGGTGGTTATTTGGTTCTATGATTTTATCTTTTTCCTAAAGAGCAGATTGCCTAAATACCCTGAGGGGGGCCAGGCCCCATCTGATCTTGGAACTGAAGCAGGGTCAGCTCTTGTCAGTATTTGGGATGGGAGCCCACCAATGAAGACCAGGTGCCCTGGGTTATATGTCAGAGGAAAGAAGTGGCAAAACTGATTTTTCCCTTACCTAAGGAAACCCTGTGAAATTCATGAGGTCACTGGAATTCAACAGGTGACTTGAAAGCACATACACACGGGCCCCCCATTTCCACCCCACCTTGTGACAGTGGTTTTTCTCTTTAAAATCCAAAAAAAATTTTGGGGGTTTGTATTTATTTAGCCAAATAACCTTTTTTAGTTTTCCAAAGTTAAAGGGAACGGGGGGCGGGGAACAAAAACCATCACCTTTTGAAAAAGAAAATTATTTTGTCCAGTCCTCTACAACAGCAACCAGATATAAAAAAACTGAGTCCTACACAAAAAAACTGATGAAAGGAAACCAAGCCCAAAGGACTAATTTTTAAAGGTACTACACCTAGGTTTAAAATAAATGTTGGGGGCCCACTTTTTTTTAGAGGTATCAGTGGGACTAAATGAATGAACATCTTGTCTTACACTGTATTTGTCATTTTTAAAAAAAAAAAAAAAAAATCCATGTCCTGGTTTTTTTACATTTTTCATTTCACAGATTTTCTTTCCGCTCCTTACCATCTTTTTTCCCCTTTTAAAAAAAATTTTTTCCCTAAACCTTTCCTTTCTTTTCTAGACCTTCAGATAGAATCACAGAGTTGGAAGAAACTCCCAAGGGCCATCTAGACGAATCACTCCCATGCAGGACACAGCATGGTATCCCAAGGAGACATATTTGGGGAGGACAACTGGGCCATTTCCACCCTACATCGTTATAGTGCTTTTTATTTTTTTTCAACATCCTGTGGGATTGGGGTTTAATTTTGGAAAAGGACTTTTGGGATTCTAACCCAGGTGTGGGGGTGATATTTAAAAAGGGAGAATTTAAAAAGCAGTAATGGACATTTGGCACTTACGTGTGATGAACCCCCGGGAAAGAAGCATACTTCCCCCAGGAGGAGACGAGCTCCAAATTAGTTTTCCCATACTTCCCTGTGCAGGGCCCATTGTCCTGGGTCCAGCAAGGCCCACTCCTCCTCAGAGAAAAACACAGCCACCTCCTTGAAAGCTGCCTGAAGAAAAAAGCATTACGCATAAGCAGAAAAGGCCGATGCCAACCCAAAAGAAAATGAGGTACATAAGATTTTGCCTAACCCAATTGAAATGTTCAAATGTGGCAACCACTATAGGCAAGCCTAATGAATGAAAAAGATTCTTTCTAGTCCAGGGATATGGGGATACCCACCCCCCCAGGGACCCTCCCCCCTCCCTTTGATTCAGTCTCACTGAAGCTTCACCATGGGGGTCACCATCATGAGATAAACTAGCATGCCTTGTCCATGTCCTTGTTGTATCACCTGTGAAGGACAAAAAAGGAGAAACAGCGAGTCATATACCAATCCTCCTTTTTCTGACTCAGATCTTTCCATAGTGATCAAAACACAAAGAAAGTTATACCAAAAACACAAACATTTGGAGATGGCAGAAAGCTCAGAGTATTTCCCCAGACTGGAAAGGATACCAAAATAAAATCGCCCCTGCGCAACCTACCTCGCCACATGGCGCCATTTGTGGGGTGGGCTGAAAAGAGCAGTTTCAGTCCTCCTTCCAACGGCTGAGGAGAAAAAGGGGGGGCTCATTCAGGTCTGCAGTGAGTGATGCAGTGCCCAAATGCCTGTGAACGTGCCAGCCAATGATAGGAGGCTTGGCGAAGCCCCATTGACTGCCTGGCTGGGTATGGGCAGGACCATGCATGCCGGTTAACGAGTGGGGCTATTATTTCCCCCACTGCACTGGATGGGCTGGGTATCGGATATCCTCTGTTGGCGGCCCATGGGGCGGGGGATTCAGGTTGGGGGGGGCCCCGTGGCCTGCTGGTGTTGGTACAAGGTGTTTCATATTGGGTGTTTGGGGGCACTAGATGGTTTTCGGGAGTGGCCAGCTCGGGAAGTCACCCACAGAAGCATCCCTTCCACTCGATCTTTCCTCCCTGACACAGAAGTCCCAAGGGGCCCCGAAGACATATAATTTTTCACATGCAGCCACTCAAACAGCCCCCATGTTTTCCCCCCTGCAAAATGAAGGAGACAGATAGAAAAGAGCCCCAAAACCCGTGAGGTGGAGACTCTCTCCCTGTCTGGCATCATCCACTTGGTTTCAGAAGGACCCTTCTCTGCCTCAAATCTTCCTTGTACATTCAAGTCCTGGAAATGGAAAAACCCGGTCAGGAGGATCAACAAAGAAGGAGCAGAAAAAGAAGGGAAGAAGATAAAATCCAAGAGCATTGTGACAGAGCCTGGGGGGGTTTGGGTAACCTAAGTGGCAGGGGAGCCCCCCGCAACACGTTCCCATGTAACCCAAGTGACTCTGGAAAGGGAAAACCGGCCCATGGCGGAGGGGAGAGGGGCTGAGGTTTGGGGGAAAAGGTCTATATTGATAAAACATAATGACTTTGGCCATTTCCACACTACAGTGTTATAGTGCTTTATCCACTTTTGGGAGGGACATTTAGAATTCTCAGGGCCCGAGAACTCTTTGGGCCCCGGGAAAATACCCCGTGGAATAAGAGCACTTTAACAGCGTAGTGCGGAAAAGGTCAATTTTCAGATGCCCTGAGTGATATTTCCAAAAGAGGGAGAAGTTTAACTTAGTGCCTTCAGTCAGCTTAGTGAGTTGTCTGAATAATGTGGTTGTTTTCTCAGAGGTTTGAGAGAGATGGAGGAAAACAAAATCATTTTGTTGTTGGGGAAAAAGGTGTGACCTAGACTTGGGAATTAAGCCTTTTTTAGCAAAAGGGAAGCCAGTGGCCTGTGGGTGTATGAAAGGCTTGTGCCTTTGAGTGAGGCTATAAAAAACTTTGGGTAAACAATTTTTAAGTTCTTATTGCTTAAAAATTTCTTATGACACCCAATACCTTTTTCCCCGTTTTTTATTTGAATAAAGATTACATTATATTATTATAAATTCTGACTCCGTAGAATACTTTCCATTGGTTTTAAATAAAAACAGAAACACAGTACCACAGATCAGTAAACCCTTTGAAATAGGAACTAAGGTAGTGGTTTTTAAGGGGAAGATGGGGCTATATGGTGTGGGGCAAGGTGCTTTAACAGACCAGGTGAAAAGCTCCATTAAAACCTGTGAGAAAGGGAAAATGGGCCTGTTTTTTCCCTTCCCCCAAGCATCACCCATACTTTGGAGAATTTCCAGAAAAGAAGCAGTTACACAGAAACTCCTGAAAATAAATACCCTTTTAAACTGCCACGACGACACACTCTCACCGGCTGCTCTTTCTGCTTCTTCTCCTCTGCCTGGCTTAGGAAAGGGAAAACCCCCCGCCAGGGGCACCGCCTGGGAACTGGTTTCCGCTCCACACTCTCTGACCCCCGCTCTCCATCTCCGGGGGAAAGGGGAGCCCCGGGGTCTCCAGGAGAACCAGGTCCAGCACCTGAGCCTTTGTGTGCCTTTTTTTGGGGTTCCGCCACTGGCAGCAGAGACGGTGGAGTTGACTGCAAACTTTCCTGGGCCCTTCAGCCTCCCCATAGCAGAGCTGCCTAAATCTTTGGCGCTGTTGGGTAAAAAAAGCCTTCTTCCCTTTAGGTTGTGCTGTGTGGTTCCTTCCCTGGGGGGCTCCACTGCTCTCAGCCAGAACCCCTAAAAAAACCTTTTCCTAATTCAGGCCCAGCAGATTCTTCCTTCTCCATCTTGGACTTCCCAAAATTTCCCAAAAATGAAATTTTTCTTTTTCCCCCGATGGTTCTGCAAAGCAAAAGACTGGAAATATTAACTAGGGGTGAGGAGTCAACAAAAAAAAGCAACAAGTTTAGTGAGGGAGGTGTTGTTTACAATCTCAAGTGCTGGGGAGATGTTTTACAATCACATTCTAGCTGAACATGGTTTCTGTCCTTTTCCCTTTTTCCCAAAACTTTCCCCCCCTGCTCTTTCCCCCTCCACAGAAAAAAACCTTCAGACAATACAGCACTGTCCCTGTTGATCTATCCGGGCAAGAACCCCCCCCACACTCTTTATGTCAAAAATTGTTTGGCCCCCGGACAGGGTTTCTCCATCGGAGTAACACCTGACTCTCTCTCCCGCCACTCTCCCTTTTTAACTGACCAACTGACACCCCCGGCAACCTTTTCCCAAAAATTTAAAATTCTATTCAGTCTCCCTAGACATTCTTGCTTCTGTGTTGTTGTTGTGGGCCTTAACCATTCCCGAGTCATGGGGACCCTAGGTGAACATGCCCTGGGGGATCCTTGGCTGATGTTTGGGGGGGTTTCCAAAAAAACCTTACAAAAAGTGTTTTTCCCCCTTTTGGGGGTTTTAAAAAAAATTTTAGCTGACGTCTAGGGGGCCCAGATAAACTTAAAAAAAAGGGATTGTTCCTTCTCACTTATTCAGGGAGAAGGGAAATTTTTGCTTCCCCGCCAGAAGGCAGGTGCGCAGCAGAGTGGAAGGTGGGGTTTCCCGGACCCACAATGGCCAGGAGGGAAAAAAAAGGAGGCTAAATTTTGCAAGTTGTAGCAAGAAATCAATTATACCTTTTCCAGTGGTAGCAAACTGCTGCTCCACTAGCAGAGCTGTAGATTTACACACAGTCCTTTTTTTCCTCTGGCCTAGAGTTTGGGGTCCCCCCCAAAAATGGAGAACTTGTGCCCTTACCGCCAACAAAAAATGACCCACAAAAACTAGAACCCAGACCCTAAGATCTGCCAACCCTGTCCCAGACACATACTGCCTCCGTGTACATATCTACCCAATGGCTGAGCTCTCCTCAAACACTGCTTTTACAAATAATACGAATACATATTTGGGGTTTCTGTTGTGTTGCTGTTCTATACTTTCTCAATTAACAAACACTTGAAATAAGGAATTTTGGGGCTTGGTAATTATATTTTTTGAAAGCCAGCGTTGTGTAGTGGCTCAGCCATGCAAACCACTGGGTGACCTTGGGTGCACCACCCCCCGCCCAAAAAACCCGGTTTGCCTTTGGGTTGCAATAAGTTGGAAAATAACAACAACAGCAAAATTCATATTAAAATTTAAATTTTAATATCATTAAAAATTTCTATAATTAATTAAATTTTTAGCTATGAAATTATTATTATTATTATTATTATTATTATTATTATTATTATTATTATTTCTTACCCAAATCTTAAGGCTTGGAATTTGGGGTTTCAGCATAAAATTAAAATAGAACTAAAAACACATTATGCATTAAAATACATTGAAAAACACATAAAACCATTTGAACTACATCAGTGTAAAATTCATAGTTAAAAATTGCCTGAAGAGATAGGCGTTAAGTATTTTTTTTTAAATTTAGAGAGCGTATTCTGCTGTCAAATCTCTTCTGGCAAGTCATTCCACACAAGAATGTGTGACACACAACAATGGCAACAATTATATTTTTTTTAATATTAGCAATTATTCATAAAACTTTTGTTTCTACTCACACAGAGATAAGTCACAGCATATTCAGCGGGGTTTTGCATAGCACTGAAAAAGTTACCAGTTTTAATAAAACAATTTTAAATATTCAGATTGTATAGAGTGCTATTTTAAATGTTTTTATGCTGTGTTTGTTATGAAATTTTGGAAAACAGAATAAAATACTAATGAAAAAAAAAAAAAAAAAAATTTGCTGATAAAGGATAAAGGGGGAAAATCAGGGTTTGGGGCCACTTGGGGAGAAGATGAAATTTGGGGTTTTTTACCCCAAAAAACCCTATTCTGCCTCCCTCCAAAATTAAAATTTTCCTTTAGCCCTCAATTTCTTGCATTGCATTAAATTAAAACTTAATTGAGCATCTAGAAATACAGTTCAGACAGTGCAGGAGATGAGTCTTGTAAGCTTGTTATTATTTAGCTGCTTTTTAAAAATTGTTTAATAAATTATTTTTTTTCAGCTTGTAATTTTTTTTTAAATTTAATTAAATAAATTAGACATTATTTGGGGTCTGAGGCCTGGGGGGCCCCCGTGGGGGGCTGGAGTGAAAGGCAAGGGCCTCACCCTGCCTCAAAACAGGTGCTTTTTGAGGCCAGGAAACACAACTAAAACATAAAAATTTCGTCTATTATTAACTTTATTGGGAATATTTTGTGGGAATCCCCCAAGGTGTTTTCCTTAGCCTTTCCCCCCCCTTGGGGTTCATTTTACCTGGGGGGGTTCCCCTTTGAAAAACACCAACTTTATTCTTTCATTTTTACTTCACTTTATATTTTGTCATACTTTATTTTAGCTTCTTTTATCTTGCTTCACTCTCTTTTACTTATTTTATTGCCTTTTATAATGTTTGGGAAACTTTTTTTGACATGGTCAATTGACTAATCCATAAATTTATACTACTACTAGATGTGAATGATTCGAAATTTCTCATTCCCTCCAATGCTAGAAATTTGGGGTGAAGGGAAATTTATAAGGAGGAAAAAAAATTCTTATTTGGAGGCCCCAAAATCCTCATTTTGTCCCCTAGTTACTACACCTCTGAGGAAAAAAACAAATTAGATATTGATACAAAATTTTAAACCACAAAACAAAACAAAAAATTGCTTGTTTAATAAATTAAACATTTTTTGGGGTCTGAGGCCTACGTCCTCCTGGAAGCCTTGGGCTGGAGTGAAAGGCGAGGGCCTCACCCTGCCTCAAAACAGGTGCTTTTTAAAGGGCCCGGGGGAAAAAAACATAAAACAGAATTATGTCTATTATTAACTTTATTTTAGAATATTCCGTGCAATCCTGCCTTTTGGCCCCTTTTGTTTCTTTACAAAGCTCTCTCCTCAGCCTTTTCCCTCCCCTTTGGGGGTTAAATTTTTCCCCCGGAAATTACCTCACAAAAAACACCCAAAACCCCCTTAGGAAATTCCCCCTGGCAGCTAGCAAAGAGCAAAAAAAAGAGCAAAAAAAAAGAGCAAAAAGAATTGGCGGCCAAAAACAGGGTTTAAAATGAAAAGAAAGGCTTCTGGATATCCAAAAGAAATAATGAATTATTGAGAACAACTATAAGACTACCTGGAGAGAAAATTAAAATTCATTCAATATATGGAAACAACTGAGATTATTTTATCTGGTCGAATAGCAGCAATAAAAATGAATGTGCTGCCAAAGCTGAATTTTTCTTATTTAAAATTTGCCTATTATTACAAGTGACAGACCATTTATTGATTGGCAGAGAAAAATTACAAAATTCATATGGGAAAAGAAGAAACCAAGAGTTAAATGGAGGATGCTTATTGAAAAGAAAGAGAAAGGGGGCTTTGGAGTACCAGATTTGCGAATTTACTACCAGGCAAGTGCTTTAAAGAGTGGATAACTTTGGAAGAAAGAAACATATTGAAACATATTGAAGCTTGAAGGCGCCGACCTATGTATGGGCTGGCATGCATATATTTGGTATAATAAGGAGAAAACTGATAAAGAATTTCTCAACCATTACCTGAGAAAATCCCTTCTAATGAATTGGCAAAGATTCAAGAGGAAATATTATAATCAAATTCCTTTATGGATATCCACCCATGAGGCCTTTTTTGGATCACGACGAGAACCTCAGGAGAAAATAATAAGGTATAAAGATCTACTAGTTAAGACAGCCAACTCTGGAATCAGAATAAAAACCAGAGAAGAAATAGAAAATGAAGGTTTCAAATGTGGCTGGTTTCTATATAGACAGCTTCTAGAAAGATTCAAGATAGATATGAAGTTGGAGGGCTTTGACTTTGATAAAGAAGATAAAACATTTGAAAAAATTATATTTTTTGAGCAAAATCACGTGACTTCTAAAATGTACCAACTTTTTCTGGAAAGAGAACTTGAATCAGAACAAATAAAGATACCAATGATTACTTGGGCACAGAATATTGGCCATGAGATACAGTTGGAGCATTGGGAGAAGAGTTGGCGGGACACTCAGAAATTTACTGTTGCCCAAAATTTGAAGGAAAATAGATGGCATCTTGACCCAGTCAGAATAAATCTATGTGTTTTAAATATGCTTGGGGAAAAAATGCAAACAATGTAATCGATTATGGAAATGAATGTTTTATTTTTCTTAACTTGATAAGATTATAATAATAAAAAAAAAGGAATATAACATTTAGGGTTTTTTGCTGTTTGAACTGTGATCCTTGCATAGGCAAAATTTTTGGTTAGTTTAGTTATACTTCATACTTAAAAAACACCTTATACTTTATACTTACACATTAGTAATACATATAGACTAAGTCACTAGAATATGTGTCTATGATGACAAAGTGAAGGAGGAGAAACTGGAGCGTAGGACTGCAGGCAAAGGGACTGCACTGACCGCAATGGTCGTATGGTAATGGCGAGAGCTTGAAAGTGAAGTTTTGACAGAAGATAGTGACTGGATTCTCAGACAAACTTGGACCCTATATAGTGAGGAGGATGGGAGTTTGCAGGATGTATCCTTAAGAGGGATATCGACTCTGTATGGACAGTAAAATAAGAAGAAGACAGGAGAGTAAATTGTCAGACAAATGTGATGACAGCAGAGACAGAGGGAAGACATTTAAAAATGACAGAAAATAGCCCTTTAAAGGGCTTAAATAAATTGGACAGATTACATAATAAAATCAAAAGGAGCCAATAGGCGAACAGAAAAAGATTTAATAAGAAAGCTGGAAAAGAGAGAACTGAAAGTGAAAGTGAAGCTTGGAAAAGACTGGAGAGACAGCTGGCCAGCTGGTTAGCACAACATGAAGACTGATGCTTTGGAAAAGCTTTGATTTAAACGAACCTGTGTTTATGACTAGAAACAATTTGTAATATAATTATTTCAAAAAAATACAATAGTAATTAAGGTGTTGGTTAGATAAAGTATTAAAAACAGTCATATTATAGAAAAGAAAAAAAATATTTCAGTGTCTTAGAATATTTTTGCGTTTCAGAGTATTTGTAAGTTACAATATAGTATAATAGAAATTATTTCTTTCTTTGTTGCTTAATTTACTGCTTCCCTATTAAGGCTGTTTTGTTGTTATTAATATAATATCTCTATCCGTTAGCAAACATATAAACGTTTAAGTGAAATCTATAAGGTTGTAAAGGGGAATAGGGTACTATAAAGTTTGAAGATATATACATGTGTGTATATATATATATATATATATATATATATATTCTCCATACTTGGAGGGACGGGGAAGGAGGAAGAGAATTTAGATATAATATAAAGCTATATAGTTCAATTATAAGAGGTCAAAAGATAAAGAGTATATATTGGTTTTATAACATATACCATTTAAAGATACACTGTAACCAAAGATATTAGGAACGAAGCTGTATTAAGAACTCTGGAGTAAAGTTTGTTCAAGCTCAATGGATTATACACAGCTGGGTGGGAGGTGAGGAAGGAAGAGAAGAGTTTAAAAAAACTGAAGTGAGCAAAACATGATAAGCGAGACATCCAGTAGTGAAGAAAATATTGCAAGAAGAGGAAATAAATAATTTAAACCATCCAATTAAATGAACAAATAAGTTTAACGATATAAAACAAGCAGTGCCAAGCAAACAACATGTTGATGTTGAAGACAGCTCAGCTGCAATTACGGGCACAAATACAATCAAGAAGACGATCCATTGATTCAAGTACAAAAGGGATAGGACCAAATTTGAAGATACTAGAAGAAATTCAGAAATTTAGAATGGAGGTGGGAAAAGAATTAAAAGGTACCTGAGCCTAAGTTAGACAAGATTTTAAAAGAGAGATTAAAAACTTAAGTTGAACATTAAAAAAGGTAAACGAAGATTTTTCAAAAAGAAAGAGAAACAGAAAGAAAAAATAAGATTCAGATGGGACAGAGTGGAAGGTTTAGGCTATACTTTTAAAGGCAAATACAGAATTAGACCTCTGGAAAAGGCAAAAGAATTCTGGGACCAACATGATAGTGAGTCTGAAACAACAGATAAGGAAGAAGAGAAACATCAAAATCAGTGCAGAGAAGAGAGGGAGGAAAAACAGACCAAACTATTCCAAAATAAGAATCAAGAAGATGACCTGGAACTAAGTCTAGAGCAGGGACAATTAAAAGGACTAGAAGAAGAAAAATGAAAAGAATGGGGGGATTAGAATCTGAAAATGTAGAAGAAAAAAGATGAAATGATAATGAGAGGGAAAATCCAGAATGCCCAACAAATGGGAAGAACAAGAAATACCCATAACAGACTGGTCACTGAAAATGTTAGATATGACTGAAATGGAAAAACAGTTTTGATAAAAGGGGGAATATTGCAAGATTTTGAGAAGGAGTGGGAAGGTGCCATGAAGGTTCATGAGTCTGTGACTCACCTTGGGGGAAAATGAGAGATTCTGCTTTGGAAGAGATCCGCTGGATTGGCTAAAGCCCCCTCCGAGCTGTTCCACCTCTTTGTTCACCTCCCCCCCAATGTGGTTTCATGTGAACTACTCCTCTCTTTTTCACCTAACTTCCCTACTATTTTGGGAATCCGCATGTGAGTTACATTGAGAGAGGAGTGGGCTTAGAAGCAAAGAACCTTCTTAAGAAGATTTATTACATACCCTATAGCACCTAGTCATTTTAAACACTAAGCAAAACATAATATTTAGAAAATTATAGTGCTGTATTATCAGTGCAGGTCTTATTTCTACTAAAGCAAGTTTCTTTGCCTTGTACTCTCAGGCATTTCCCTGTTAAAACACAGTTTTAAAATGATTAATGCCTTTTTGTATTTTGAGTTTCATAACAGAACAGTATTTCTGTATTTTTTCCCCAAACAGAGCATTGTTCAGTGATGTGGCCCACTTCTATGCACATTTACTCTGATTCCCTTAACTTCTTCCTTTTTCATAAATGTCTGTTAGCTACGACCAACATTTTGTGAGGCTCAAGACCCCTTCTTCATTAAATACGTTTCAACGTGGTTTTTACTGACCATTAGTAGATTTTCTTCATATGCTATGACTCAACGTTGGGCTAGAAAATGACCTAACAACAGTGCTATTTGGGAGCTACTGTATTTCACTCATTGTTGCGGAGTTACCATATTTACGTGTTTGGTTCATTTTTACTTCAATTACAGATTACCAGGGGGCAAAACTGCAATGCTCACATTGATGGAAAGGATGAAACAAATTCCAATTGGATGAGGTGAGATCCTTTATAAAACTAAAGAAGAAGGGGATTTTAAAGCAAGCATCTTTTCTTAGTTGAAAAGGACAATAAGCACAGGATTACTTGCGAGTCAAGTTTGCAAGCCAGCTAAGCCCAGATTATTTGACATCAAGCCAATGGAGACACACACACACACCATGAACGAGCTGCATGCTGCTGCATACAGTCTCTTTCTTCTTACTAATCCAAGGAGCTATTTTAAAAAATATACACATTAAGGAGCGGGAACTCTTGGTGCACAAAGCATTCGACATATTTCAAACATTGCAACAGTTCGTTTCAATATACGAATAATAAACGAAAGTGGTACAGTTATCATATGTCTGGTTTCTGGTTGTCTCAAACATTCTTTGCATTCATTCTTTGGAAGGAATTTACAGGTATGTTAACTGTGCCAGAAATGAGGAGGAACAAAACCTTGTTGCCTTCCAATATCACAGGCAAATATACTACACAGTCTGCAAGATAATCTTCTTTCATTCTGAGCTTCTAGTTTGGTACGGAGAAGAATACAGAGAGGAGCTTGGCATCAAGCAGGGATCTGGGCAGAAATCATTAAAAGGTATGCCGTATGCATTGTTCACAGTTCTCCCAGTGTTGGAAAAAAAAAAAAAGAAAACAATCTCACTGCTTAGTGAGTATTTGTTTAGATAATATGCTTATGATATAGCTATGCTCTAGCCCTGGAGAATCACATAGTACTTCCAGAACTGGAGGACAACCGTTTTAAAAAAGAAATTTCAATCATCACAAAATAGCAGTGCATTAGGCACAAAAAGTGATAGTACTTTTGGGGAAATTGTTATTCCACTTCTTCAGACATATTGAGGAAGTACATCTAAGGAAACAAATTAAAATACTGAAAGCTTATGCTGAAATATATCAGGTTTCAAGGTACAATTAGATCCTCTCCTTTCATTTTTATCACAGAAAAGACACTTATTAAAAGCAATATGTAATCCTTCACAAGCCCTAGAAAAGTAAAATTCATGAACAACTCTGCAAAAGAAAAGAGGAGGTTCCTGAAGCTGAACAATTTTGTCAAAGGAAGTAGGAAGAGGATTCACCAATCATTTCCAAATCCTGTCTCTGCTTCTATCTAGGCTGCACAAAAGCAGTGCATCCAGATATAGCAGTATGGTGCCAATTATGGCCCTGGGACAGTACATGACCCCCAAGATGGTTTTCTTTCTTCTTTTTAATGCTTTCAGCTGCTCTAGTCTCACTAACCCTTTTCTGTCAAAAAAAAGGAGGGGGTGAATTGCCTGTTAGTTGTTTTTAATGGACATTTTTACTTTGTTTTAATTATTATGTGCTTATTTAATTTCTGCTTTAACTTTCGTACATTATGTTTTTTTTAACTCTGTTTTCTTTTTCACATGTATTGTAGGCTGCTTTGAGTCCTGCCAAGGAAAAAGGAGAATATAAATGAAGGTGATAATAATAATAACAACAACATCAACAACAAGCCTGTGGAATCAAGAGGAAAATGCAGGATTGTACTGTTGAAAGAGGGATTTGGAAAAGAGCACAAAGAAAAATCCAAGACTGAGAAGAAGAAATCTTCTGCTGTTCATGGAGCTCTTCTTTGTGAACTTCTGACATCATATTTGAATCAGAAAAAAAGAATGGAATATTCTGTACATCTGCATTCATATCCCGGAACCCATGGAGAGGAGAAGCTGTATAAGTGTATGGAATGTGGAAAGAGCTTCAACAATAGTGGAACATTTAGTAATCATCTAAAGATTCACACAGGGGAAAAGCCATTTAAATGCATAGAATGTGGAAAGAGTTTCAGTGTGAGTGGATCTCTGCATTCCCATCAAAGGACACACACAGGGGAGAAGCCATATGAATGCATGAAATGGGGAAAGAGCTTCAGTGTGAGAGGAACACTTAGTAAACATCAAAGGATTCACACAGGGGAGAAGCCATTTAAATGCATGGAATGTGGAAAGTGCTTCTCTCAGAGTCAACATTTACATTAACATCAAAGAACCCACACGGGGGAGAAATCATAAATGTACAGAATATGAAATATGCTTCTGTTGTGACAGAATATTGGCTAAAAATGAATTAACTGTTGGATTGAGAGGAGAGAGTTAATGGTCTTGTTGCTGCGCTGTTCCCATAGCAATTGCTTCTGTAAATATTTGGCTTCTGTTTCACAGGTCAACATGACCTGGTTCCCTTGAGAAAATTTGCCTGTGTTATGTGATTATGTTCTCTTGGTGAGGCTACACAGCTGTGTTCCGGTGTTTTGGTGGATTCTGTCCTGTTATGACTATTGCATGTAACATAATAGGCCATCTTTAAATGTCTGAAGGGATGTCATGGAGAAGATGGAGCCAAATTCAAATGACAGGAAAAGAGACTCCACCTAAACATTAAGAATTTCTTGACTGTAAGCGCTGTCTAGGAGGGGAAAGGACTGCCTTCTCCACCTTTGGAGGTTTTTAATCAGAGTTTGGATGGGCATCTTTCAGGACTGATTTTCTTCATGGCAGGGCATGGACTAGATGGCTTTTAGGGTACCTTCCAATTTTAAGATACGATGATTCCCTGATTCACTTCCAGTTTTGGGGAAGCAAAAGGAGAACGTTTCCCCAGCTGGCCACTCCTCCTTACCTCCGGACGCTTCATCCGCCAGCAGATCCTCAACATCAGAGAGGTCAGCGTAGCTTCTCCAGTGCAGACGGACCGCTTCTGATTCTGCGTCTTCCGGGAAGGAGGCCTCATCCAGTCGCTCCGACGCCTGAGTCACCTGTAGCCAGAGGGAGAGAAGAGGCTGATGACAAAAATCTTTTCACAAACCCAAGCAGGCACAGCTGGATCTATCCTATGTCAGCGACTCCTTTGAGATTCAAATCAATGATCAGTAGTGGATGTCACCTTTGGGAGAAAAGCAAGGTATAAAATCAACAAACAAACAGCAA